>JAHBMJ010004820.1:60591-78762 GCA_018398765.1 Chromera velia | reverse complement strand
GGGGGGGGGGGGAGAAACTAAGAAAGATCTGAAGGAGGCACACAACTTTGCATGCACCTTTGGCCCTCTCTCATCTTCCTTGTTTGCTGTGTCCCCATTCACATTGAACAAGGCTTAGTAGGTCATCATCTCATCATTTGTGTGTCTCTCTCTCTCGATCAGCTTTCTGAACAGTTTTCATGCGGCGCTTATAAATGTTTCATTGTTTTCGGTTTCCCACAAGAAGGAAGACTGAGGTGGAGAAAAGGAAGGGAGAAGTGTATAGAGAAGCCATGCAGAATGAAGACTAGAATAAAGAAAGGAAAACTCAGCTTCATCAATCCATCAGACCATTAAAATTCATTGTCTTATTAAAAACAGCTCACATGCATGCAGTCTTTTTTACCCTCTGCCAACCCATACATGCACGGAATTTAAGGAAAAGAGCAAGAGATCATGCAAGGAAGGGATCGATGCAGACAGAGATAGAGAAGAAAGAGAAAGCTATGTATGGAACGAATGTGTATCGAAAACCAGAACGTTGTTTCCTGCTTCACACTCATACGTACATATTGTTGAGAAAAAATAAACCCCCCCCTCATTTTTGATTTGCTCACGATCCCTCGAGCTGTCTGAGTATCTCTGCAAGCTGGGCAGGTTGAAGAGGTTTGAAAACTACTTTGTCTGCCCCCACCTGGAGAAACGCGTCTGCCTGTGTGGAGGACACGTCACCTGTGTACCCCAAAATGAAGGGTCTCTGTCTCTGTCTGTCCTTTACCTCCTCCTCTCCATCTATCTGCTTTGGAGAGGCAAAAGAGAAGGAGAAGAAATGGGCAACCAGACGTGCAACGGCATCTGGGCCCTCTAGCTTGGGCATAATGAATGCAAGAAAGCAGCGACACTTTGGAGGGAAGCAAGGAAGGTGTTGAACAAACTTGTGCAATCATGCGAGAATGAGGGGAGAAGTGGGAGCAGCAGAGCGAACGTGGTTGCCTTAAAAGTTTAACAGACAGTTGAGAGGCAGGCCCGTAGATGTCAGCGATTACACAACAGGAAAAGAAAGGCATATGAAAAGCTCTGTGTAGAAAAGGTTGCACTCGAGTTGTTCTCCAACCCTTCAAAAGTCTGGTCATTGAGAAGAAAACTGCAAAGAAACAATAGAGAGAATTTATTTAAGCCCTTCCTAGTTCCCATCCTTCAGTAAAGGATTTTTCTTACCACTAGGCTTCCGTCTTTGCTCTAGGAGGGGGCACTTCAGCTGGTTACACCATCGTTACTGACCCTACACCCCTCCTTTACAATGTATAACATGTAACCATCAGTCAAAAGTGGTGTCAATCGATTAGTTACGTTTGGTTACTCACAAAACTGGCTTTAAGATTGTTAAATAATTCAGGTTATAGTCAAAAATGATGAAAAATGATGTGTCACACTCACTTTGTCCCCAAATCCCCCGTAACCGGGTAATCCGTAACCTTTTTTGCCGCCCCTCAAAAATGAAGTAACCTCCCTCAAAAAGCATTCAAACGTGTTCTAAATATCATTTTGAATGCTTTTAAAAGTTGAAAATTTGGTCGGTTACTAAGCTTAAAATGCTCGTAACCGGGTAGCCTGTAACCTCTTTGTGTGACAAAGATAAAAAGGGGGTAATCCAAAGTAACCACGTAGCCTACACTTCAAAAACATCAGATTTTGATGTAACTTGATCAGGCAGAGCTTCAGGTTGCCGGACTGGCTCGCAAAAATCTGTTTTTATTCATATTTTATATCATTTTTGGCTCAAAAACTACCATAACCTTCCAGAGTGCCCCCCCTTAGTCTTTGCTGACTCTCCTTCTAGCAGGGAATCCGCACAAGGAAGTGCTCCCCCTTTCCCTCCTTCATAGCCAGCCCCGCCCGTTTATAACTCTTCTTTGCACCCTGGCGTCTTTTTGTAACTGCATGCCCACTCTCATCAGGTTCCCTCTGGCATTCACTCTCCCCCCTTGCCCCCACCAATTCCTCCGTCTCACCCTTATTTTTGCATAGAAGAAATAAGGAAAGTCCTTCGGTCCACAAAGGAGGAAAAGGCTGCAGAGTTGTCCGGACTCGCCCCCAACCACCTCTCCCTCTACTTTCAATATTCACCTCTTTCTCGTGCTTTGTTATTTATCTATTTGAACTTAATTCACTTGACATGCGCTTAGCAAGATGAATGGAATGTAATTAAAATCTGTCTGGTTCCAAAGGGGCCTCCTTCCCTCGACCTTGGTGAATGGTGTCCGATTCATGTTGTCTCACTCTTACCAAAACTCTTTTCTTCACTCCTCTCTGCCCGTTTTATATCATAAGTGAAGATTGACCATAGGTAGTAACTGTTGGGTTTTCAGCAAGGGGTAGGCCATTGGAGCACTTACCGCGCTGATGCAAAAGGTAAAGAAATGAAAGAAGCCCTTGTTAGCATACATATAACTTTGTAGACTTCAGCAAAGCTTTAAAGTTTGACTTCCTCCCCAGGGATGTTTGTTTGAAGTTTTGTTGAAGCAAGCGGTGAGTGCAGTCGATGTCAAAATGATTCGGGCAATGTATATAAATGTGTATGGAAGCATCACTGGCAGCCCTTTTATGTTCAAAGAAGAGAAAGGGGTGAAACAAGGGGATCCTTTCTCCCCTCTTCTCTTCTTGATTTTCATTAATGATCTGTATGAAAGAGTGAAGGCTTCCAGTCGTGCAGAGGTTCTGCTCTAGGGTTCTGCTCGGTGGGGTTGAGTACGATAGCCCTGGTTGCATCGATGACCTTGTTCTCGTTCTAAGTCCTCGTTGCTGAGAGCGTGTATGACCTGCAGGTCAGCTTGAATGAATTGAATTCTTTCTGTGAAGAGAGAGGGCTCAGTATCAATTTAAAAAAGATGAAAACCATGCGTCTGTCCGACTCTTACCCTGCAATTGAAGGCAGGCTTATGTTTGGGGGAAAAGAAGTCAAGAGAGTGGGGTCGTATAAGTATCTGGGTGTTCTTTTGTTCAAAGGGAGAGACTTAAGGGAGGTAATAAAAGAGAGGCTTAGCATAGCGAGTAGATGGATGGGTCATACAAAGAGCGTGGCACTCTCTTTAGGTCGCCTGCCCCCCGCAACAAAAATTTTATATTTATGCGCTTTCTGGTTGCCTGTTACTCTATACGCGTTTGAGTGTCTGCCTGTCCGCAAGTCAGACATGGATGCATTAGATGCCTTTCAATTGCACTTTGTCCACTGGGCTTTGAATCTGTCTCTCTCCTCTTTCCGTATACCTACTTTGTGTACTGTCGGTCTACTTCCTACATGTATGCACATGTCGATAAAACTTGCTGGATATTTGACTAACTTAAAACATATTGACCTCAAGATGCCCGCGGGTGCCTACTTAGCTTTAATGAATGGTGATTGTCCTTCCTTTATGATGCATGCACAAAAATTAATTGGGTCGACCAGATTGGAAGAATTTGTGACTATCAATCCAACCATCAAAAGAAGGAAGAAAGCCACCCAGGTTAGCCGTCTCTTTCTCTTAAGAGCAGTGATCAACCGGGAAGTTGATGAATGGATTGATGCTTATCTAGAAAGGGCCACTTCACGGGGAGCGGTTTTGCAGTTTGGCAAAGGCGTCAGACCAAATATGTTCCAAACGTCTTATCTTAGGGGGGGGCACTTCAGCCGGTTACACCATGGTTACTGACCCTACACCCCCCCCCCTACAATGTGTAATATGTAACCATCAGTCAAAAATGGTGCCAATCGATTAGTTACGTTTGGTTACTCATAAAACTGGCTTCAAGATTGTTAAACAATTCAGCTTATGGTCAAAAATGATGAAAAATGATGTGTCACACTCACTTTGCCCCCAAACCCCCCGTAACCGGGTAACCCGTAACCTTTTTTGCCCCCCCTCAAAAATGAAGTAACCTCCCTCAAAAAGTATTCAAACGTGTTCTAAACATCATTTTAAATGTTTTTAAAAGTTGAAAATTTGGTCGGTTACTGAGTTTAAAATGCTCCCAACCGGGTAACCTGTAACCTCTTTGTGTAACAAAGATAAAAAGGGGGTAACCCAAAGTAACCATGTAGCCTACACTTCAAAAACATCAGATTTCGACGTAATTTGACAAAATGGAATTCCAGGCTGCCGGACTAGCTCGCAAAAATTTGTTTTTGTTCATATTTTATGTTATTTTGGGCTTAAAATCTATCATAACCTTCCAGAGTGCCCCCTCCTAGGTCTTATCCTACTGCCCAACATTCGTCTCTCCTCTTCCTTTCCTCTACTTTTCTCTTATCCCCTTCGTCCCTCTGTTTCGTTTCCCTCCCTCGCGCTGCGATCTGGTCCTCAGGCCCTTTTTTAGCCTTGCTGCATATGTTGCTCAGTGGTCGCCCCCATGCACCTTACAGAGGGCTGGAAGACTCGGTTTGCCCTGCATACAGGGGCAAAGCAGACGATCTGCTGCACCGACTGACTGAATGCACAGAAATGAGAGTAGATCGAGAGGCTCTGAATGTAATTGTAACCGAAATTGAAGCTAAATTAGACAGAGCCTAAGAAAGAAAGAGAAAGTGGTTGCTATCGAAAGACTCTACCCCTCTAAAACATGCAACGCAAAGCGAATTATTGGCACGAATGAAGGTCACTCTGGCACTCAGACACTCATTCATACCAGCCCTGCAACTCTTGCGAAACATCTGTCTGCGCCCTCCATTGTAAAGCCTACGATTCGATGCATGTAATGGTTACTTACTCCTCTTCCCGTCTCACCTTTTGAATGTTCTTTTTCCATCTCCCAAGTACATCTTCCGTCCCCCCTCTCCATCGGTCTTCCTGTCTGCCTCTACTGCCTGAGAGTCTCCGTTGCAGTCATCGCACTCCTCTTACAGAAGAGAAACGATATCAGCGATTGAGAAAGCATCTTCTAGATGCAGGGTGTTTAGAGTTATGAGAATGAAGCCCCCTTCCATTGTATGATACAGGTCTGGCAAAGGGGCAATAAAGCATTGTCCTAGACTTATGCATTGTATGATGGCTTATAGACCGATTAATAATGATAATGATATTCTTGTCCATGATGATGAACTGGTAGGAAGCCTTATATTCAATGATCATCTTGTAAGCCTCCTCGCCGTCCTTAGCCGTAGCGATAGAAAACCCGAGCCTGCGAATGGCTGCAGAGCCTGCCATCAGGCAGAAGTGATCATCGTTGAGTCGGATCAGCAGCATATCCGCATCATCTCCCTTGGGGGTGGAGGCTGTAGAGTTGGAGTCAGGACAGTTTATCACTTGATTTACTGAAGGGATCATGAGAGGTGTTTTATCTTCTCCTGTCAACGCAGTCGTCGGAGTCTGTACTGCCATCGGAATTGCAGTCAGACTGAGAGAAACATCCCCCCCCCCAAGCCCTTCTCTATAGCCTGATGGTCCGTATAGCGGGGGATTTCTTCTATCATCTTGGTGAAGCCTCAAGACGACCGTCGGTATGAGGTGATTGCCAGGAAGTCTGGGCTTGTGGGGCATTGAACTAGAATTGGTATTGCTTAGCTTAGCAGCCTTGGCCTGCGTGAGAACGGCATAGCTTGTGGGCGTGCGCGTATAATGACTGATCGATATATGAGCATGCACAGCGATGCAATCAGTAGATCAAGCATAAGAGTGGGTCTGATTCCAAGAGTCATCGCATGAGGTTTGACTGCCAGACTTACCGACTTCTCCCTCGGAATTATATAGACTTTGACAAGGCTTATAGTAATGCTAGAGTACTCTCTGTCAGAAGCTACTGTTACAGTGACTTATGAGCCCCATACGCCTCTTACACTTAGTTTAGCAGAGCTTTTGGTTGCACAGAGGCAGACAGTGTGGCGTAAGATGAAAGGAAGTAGATTGATGAAGACAGGTGGGCTAGCCACGTGAATCACCAGGTTGTGTAGAGTATTATGGCAGCCAGATGATTGAGAGCTTAGAACAGATTAGACTTTTTTCAGCTCTGTTGTATTGTTTCATTCTGTCTTGAATTTTGTGGTGTTCTCGAGGGAAGATGAGGAGCTGAAGAGGTCTGAGAGGTGTTTCTGCTTTCTACCACTTGTGGCGAGAGAGCAGTATGAACGGAACATTGCTGGAAAAATAGAGGAGAACTTGGAACCGAAAGCAGGGAGAAATAGGGAGAAGTGAGGGGGAAGATCGATGAGACTCAGTCTGACTTCCAACCCTAATGACGTCATGGAGCACCGGATGCTATTGCCCATTGAGAAAGTGCCCCGGCACGGCGGCTGCGCTTGTATTCATCAGCATCACCAGTGTATTCCTCTAGTGGATTCCTGGAAACCTGGAGGAACCGCTTCTGCTTTGGTTTTTGCTGTTTGTGTCTAGGTTTGGGTATGACACAGTGTATGATTTGAAGGGAAAAAAGGCTGGAGTAAGGGAAGAGATGGGAGGTGACCCGGGAGTAGATTTGTGGTTGGTTGTTTTTTTGTTACTATTCCTATCTTTTTGGTTGTATTTCTACGTCTGCTCTCTGTTTTTTGTGAATATTAAAAAGGTGGAAGGAAAGATGAAGTGAAGAGGTAGATATAGGTAGATAAAGAGATGGGAATTGCAAAGGTAGACGCAAGGAAGACATGTAGAGGTATATGGTAGAGGTTGGTGTTGTATTGTTACTTTATGGGTTGATCCTTCTGTTTCTCTGAATCTCTCTGATTGTCTTCTTTCTCCGTTTATGAAATATGAATGGGTGATAGAGATAGTTGCGGAGAAAGGAAAGAAAGAATGATGAAAGAGAGAGACGGAAGCCTTAACTAAGGTAATGGGGTAAGAGTAAATGTATTCTTTTTATCTGTTCTCTAATCTTTCCTTCTGTTTGTCTGGGTATAGGAAAACACTATACAGAAAAGAAAGAGGAAAAAGAATTGAAAGAGAGACTGAAAAATGAAATAAAGAGAAAAATTAGACACTCTGCAAAGCAAAAAAGAAAAAGAAAGATAGGAGAGAAGAGTGAGCGAGGATGAGAGGTTAACACATATGAATTTCCAATGTTCGGTTGATTTCGAGAGTGGTACGATCTGTATTGGAACGAACCCAGTATTTGAATACGGAGTCATACAGTTTGGGGCCCCTGCGGCTAGGCCGCCACAGCGGACTGTATAACTTCATTGAATGGTGGGTCCCTTTCAGTCGACTACCATTCACATCGAACGTGAGAGCTCGGTCGATCGCCGGGAATGAAGGATTGTGTCGATCTGTGTTGGTTTGTTTGAAAAGAAAGAAGAGAGCTTCACTGAGATTTTTACAGTCAAAGGGCACACTTCGAGTGATTTTTAGGAATGTGTGCTTTGTGTTGCTTTCTGCTTTCTGTCTGACTGGATGGTGTTTTGTTAGTAACCTCTGAGACGACTGTCATGCTCAGTTAGCGTGCAGTTTTTCATAGAGCTTTCAAAGCCTCGAGTCTCCTGAGTGCGTGCAGTTGAACTCCTTATGCTCTGTCTGCGGTCGCTTCATATGAGAGAAACTGAGTGTGTGTGCGTTGCTTGGGGAGTGCCTGGAGCGCATACAAGAGTGGCCGTGTTTTGTTTGCTACCTATATTTATGGTTGGCTGCATTGCGCGATACCTACTTGGTCAAAAGAAGACAAAGGAAGGAAAAATAACGTCCAGTGACTTGAGTCTATCCCCTGTCTGCACATGTATTGTGGGCTAGACACTGCACGTGCTGTCGTAAAGTCCCCCAGTGAATATCAGTGATTAAGTAAGTCCCTCCAGTAATCCTGAATAGAAAGATTCTGGACAGAGAGAGTGAGTGCATACAGTCAAAAATTACTGGAATCCCCTGAGACAGTCGCACGCATGAATGCCTTGCGTTCGCGATGCATTGGAATCCGATGCGAAGACCACGTGAATGAATCTTTGATCTCGCTTGTACGTGCTGGGAAAGCTTCGGACGCCTTTTCTGTACCAACTTAGGGATGCCCTCAGATGAGATCGCAGAAGTGCGGATCAATGTCAAAGCGAGAGGAGACTTGCACAAGGAGAGTCTCAGGCTAAAGTTATGAGTCAGAGTGTCTGATGTATTATCGGATGTATTGTCTGATACCTTGTTTAATGCATTGTAAATTGTTGATATTCCCACCCACCCTCCTTATGAGCGAACATGTGTGAGGTGCATGCTTGAATCTAGGCTTGAATTTGAACTAAGCGTTGACGTTGGTCTGGTGGGCGGGCATGTATGAGGTGATTGCCAGGAAGTCTGGGCTTATGGGGTATTGAACTAGAATTGGCATCGCTTAGCTTAGCGGCCTTGGCCTGCATGAGAACGGCATAGCTCGCGGGCGCGCGCGTATAATGACTGATCGATATATGAGCATATACAGTGATGCAATCAGTAGATCAAGCATAAGAGTAGGTCTGATTCCAAGAGTCATCGCATGAGGTTTGACTGCCAGACTTACCGACTTCTCCCTCGGAACTATATAGATTTTGACAAGGCTTATAGTAATGCTAGAGTACTCTCTACCAGAAACTACTGTTACTTATGAGCCCTGTACGCCTCTTACAGTCGCGACTTTGTGCTTTGGGGCCCGCGTTGGGAGTCCAGGAGAGGCACAAAGATCTAGAAGAAAAACGTGCTCCGTTTTCCCCTATCGGCGCTCTCCATCCCCACCTGCCCCCCCACGTATGCTTCGACAAAGCTCTTATAGATGCACAAACCCAAACCTGTGCTGCCACCGTTCTGGAGCTCTCCAGCCCTCACTTGCATGCACATGCAGTCGGGAATGAATGAAGTCTAGTCCAGCAAGACGGTCATTATAGTAGCGCATTTGGTTTTTATTTAATTGGAGCTTGAGGGGAAATAGACTGCACAATAATTCATCGAAGGTGGACCTTCAGAAAGGAAAAGTATAGAAAGTGCGTAACCCATGCACTATGCAGGGTAGGCATTCTGTCTATCTGTCCGTCTTCCGCCTTGACGTACCTACACATAAGGTTGGAAGAGCTTTCATCGGTCGTCATTGCTTAGACCGGGGCCCGAGTCTTTCACGGACACCCGGAGCATGACCCACGGGAGGAGGTCTGCTGTTGCTTCTGCTACAGATGCTCTTTTGAGAGCAGCAGCACTTACGCCCTGCTTAGTTTTCATCAGCGGTTGTACAGCTCTTTTTTTTACCTCTGTGAGTAACCGGAGTTCGAAAAAAAGTTTTACAGTTCCCTTTTTGATGAATTTCTTTACGTTGCTCATGAAATTCGTCACTACTTGTTCAAGACGGAGGAAATCGGCAATGCCTACGCTGCAGTGCAAAGGGAGTGCGCAAACTTTAGGAGTGCAGTCAACTTCCCACTCTAATTCAACTGCTGAGAGAGCAGACTTCCTCCGGATGGAGGGAGAAGCTGCTAAACACGGGGAGGCGGGTCCTTTATCGAATTGAGAGGCCTGTTGAGACGCAACTATAATAGCCCAATCCTCTAGAATGTTGGGGACAAAGCAGAACTCAAACTTTCCCTGAGCGATCTTCTCCAAGTTGAACTGCAACACATCATTGCACACGCCTTTCATTTTCTCAAGTTGGGTTGCCATACTCACCGACATGTGACAAAGATGACCCGACTCCTACACCACCACCTCTCTCAGCGCTGGCCTAGATAGACTCTTGTCATATGCCGATCTGGCCAGGTTTTGAAGGCTAGCAAGAAATTCAAAGACCATCAAGAAGGCCCTAGAAAGCGGGTTGCGCGCAATTTATGCATACGTAACTGACGAACATATCCCACATTTTTCCTATCCAAATGCGTTGCTGTACTTCATTTTTTATTTCTCCCAGAGTTATGAGAGGGAGGATCTGAATTCCAAATGCCATCAAAAAGGGTAGACCGGCGTGGACTGCAACGAAGCACAGGTACTCGTGCTGTGCACCTGTTTGCAGCGGTTTACGGTACCCGGAGAAGTCCAGTGAGGATCTATAGGGAAGTGTCGATGCTGTTCAGAAGGATGAGATATCGGTCAGAGATATGCAGGTTGATCATCAGCATCTTCAGCATACACGCTGCACATATACATAAATACATTGAATCATTGAGTCAGTGAAGAGGACGTACATTATTGCTAGATCGAGAGACTTGAATGAACAACATCGCTCTGCTACCCTGTGGCGCTGCCCTCTGCACCCTTGCATGCGTGCTGTATCTGAATGAGCCCGCGTGCCAACGCCATGCTCCGCCGCCACATGTATATGCAATCAACTTGTATGTATGACATTGTATACGTGCATGGTGTCACGCACGTCGATCAAAGTTGTCGAAGTCGAGTCTGCATGACCTTCGCATTCATTGTCAGACAAGCAACACATCACTTGAGCAACGGATAGCATCGTCTGAGTCTGGTGTCTGTTCATCACAGATCAAGAGAGCTCCTAAGAGTTTGAGAAAGAGGAATGAGTAGAAACTGTGCATGATAGAATGAATGCAGCTGATTAGAATATCAGATTGCGCTAGAACTTAAACTGATGTAGAGCCAAACCTGCTGTAAACTGTTGTCTAACTGAGTGTTGCTCACGTTCTTTATCTAGATTTTCCCTAAGGTTCTTGTCCTTGCTTTACCTTCTGTCTGGACGCTGTAAGGTGGCTGGACAGGAGAGACAAAGCATTATGGTGAACGCTCACCTCAATGAGTGTCGACTCTCATGTACCCTCTGTGATAGAGATTAGATCTTTCCTTTTGCGCAACAGTAGAAAACCGATTGCAACGATATGGGCACGGTTAGGCAAAGGCCATGAGTGGGGGAATTCAGCGTCCTCTTACGTTCAAAGCTATCCGGAACCCTCTTTTTGAGATCATTGTGGGGGGATCAAGGAACTCGACGTGGCGTTCCTGATTGGAGAAGTGGATCGGGGACCTCAGAGTCTGCTTGGAACTGATATCGTGAAGATGTTGCTTACTGTTGCTTAGACTTTTGAGTGACTCCGTCTCACGGAGATTGCCGTCTATGAGTATATCGCAATTGAAATGGCCAGTAGATTACTTCTTTTGCTTGCTCTTCTGTGAGTGTATGACTGGTTCTATGTCTGATCGAATGGGACTGGCTTGTGTCTAGCTGTGACTCTGTTGTTTACTATGTCCGTATCTGCACATAACTGACTGTTCGACTCTGGCAGCTACTATGTCCGTATCTGCACATAACTGACTGTCCGACTCTGGCAGCTGGTGTGTGCGCTTATTCATGGTAGTTGGCACCTTTGTACGATCATCATAATCCTTTTACGTCGAAATGATGTGAAAGGTATGGGCGCTTAGCAGGAGGCTAAGTATGCCACGGCCCTACAACCATTCCATCCATTATGTACACACGCACATGAAGTCGTCGGGACTTCCCTCCAAAAGAGCAGAGCTGAGAGGGTTCTTTCTGCTGCAAAGTGACACACTGTCAGAAGCCGAAAAGATTTGCACTTTCGATCTTGATGTTGAGCCAGGAGGCATTCGATGTATTTGATGCCCCTGAGGGAACGGCAGGCCTGAAGTACGAAAAGTCAAGTGTGTGACTGCTACCGCATGGCCGGGTTCCCCTGTGATGGGTTGGTAAACCCCGGTTGCACCGTTCTTCTCGACTGACAGTGAAAAAGTGGAAGGATTTGAAGCCAGTGATGGCTACTCATGGAGCAAACGATCGAAAAATCGGAGCAAAGCACCTCAAAGAGTGAGGTCGTGACAGAGTGTTCTGAAGTGTCGTTTGGTTTGGCATGGTAGCTTAGTGAGAACAAGGATGGCCGACACACAAACAAGCTTTCAGGAAGCCATAAATAGAGCAGTGTATAGCTGGCAGTACACCCTTTTCTTTTTTCTACATCCCTTTGCAGCTGTTAACAATTTGTTGACGCCGAGTTGGACGCATACATATGGGCATCGTACTCCTAGACTAGCTGGTGTTGGAGACCCACAACTCCGATCAAGTCTTCTGGTCAATAATATACACAGGCGCTGGAGAGGTACTTTTATTGGTGCCACCAGTATTTGTATCGGGCGCCTATCTCTAGGTGATCTTGGACTTGCGAGCACGCCTCACACATCGTGGCGCTTTGAGATCGTTCTAATTCATGTGGCGCCTTGAATATTTTGACATGGATGCTATTGAGATGAAGTTCTTGGAGCTCTAACAACATCTACAATGACTTGGATGAGATCTATTTTGGGTATTGAAGCACATGCTCGGTCTTTTCATTTGTTGATCGCGAGGACACGATTTTTCTATCCGTGGCTGGGGGGGGATCTGTGGAGTCCTACCCTGTGGCGCTGCCCTTTGGACCCTCGCAATGCCATGCGCGCTATATCTGAATGCGCCCACGTACCGACGCCATACTCCGCCGCCACATGTATATGTAATCGACGTGCATGCATATACGTGTCGCGCACGTTGATCAAAGTTATCGAAGTCGAGTCTGCATGACCTTCGCATTCAAGCAATACATCACTTGAGCAACAGATAGTATCGTCTGACTTTAATGTCTGTTCGTCACAAATCAAGAGAGCTCCTAAGAGTTTGAGAGAGAGGAATGAGTAGAAACTGTGCATGATAGAATAAACGCAGCTGATTGGAATACCAGATCGCGCTAGAACTTAAACTGATGTAGAGCCAAACCTGCTGTAAACTGTTGCCTAACTGAGTGTTGTTCACGTTCCTTATCTAGATTTTCCCTAAGGTTCTTATCCTTGCTTTACCTTCTGTCTAGACGCCGTAAGGTGGCTGGATAGGAAAGACAAAGCAGCTCACTTGTATTGAGCAATCCAAAAGTCAGACGACACTTAATTGGAGATTCACAAAGGCACGGCAAGGGAGCTTATATATTATATTATCATATGCCATCGCAGGCTTGTACAAAACACATAATCGATGGGAACAACACATCCATAATCGGTGTAAACATGCAAAATAAATCAATCATTCTATTTATGTATTCATCCATCCATCCGGCTACATGATGTAGTACTGAGGAATCCATGTCCGTTGTCGAAGACGGCAGAGGCAGACGCATGCTGTCTAAACCTGCCTGGGGCGCCTGGGGTACCCCAGGTACGCCGCAGGCGGCCCACCAGGGCCGCCTGGGGCGACCCCAGGTGGTTTTGCCTAAGTTTATATAGAGCTGCCTGGGGCAAAGGTCGGTGCCTTCGGCACCGACCTTATCGTCACGAACCACGGTGCACGTGCCCGACCGGGTTCGCGCGAGGGACGCGCCGACGCGACCTTGCGATCTATATGTGCATGCTGCGTATCAAAGGTCCGACCGGGTCATGCAGACCGGCAGCAACTTTTTGTTCGGCAGTTGCGATCAGCGATAGATACCAGTAGATACACATTAAGTTGACGGTTGCTTTCAACTTTCGTCTCTTCTCACTCTTGTCACTGGAGATGCACATCATTGCACATCATTGTACATCCATTGATTAACTCACTAATTGATTCCGCACTTGGCCTTCCCGCTTACTGACTACACTAATTGATAATTCCGCACTCGGCCTTCCCGCTTACTGACTGCACTGATTAATAATTCCGCACTCGGCCTTCTTGACAACTCTGTTGAGCTGTTGCATTGGGTAAGAGAGGGAGCCTCCATCACCCACCTTCTTCTCAATCCCCCCAATCCCCCCGTCCGTAATGCCCCCCACTATGATCGCCTAGAAAGAGTGGTGAAGGCCGATTGCGATGCAGAGAGGGCTTTTTTTGCAGAGATATCCAGAAGGGGGGGGCTGACGGACTCGCTCCAGTACTTTCCAACCACCATGCTCACAGCGCAACATGTGCAGCGATTTGCGCACGTGTGGAATCCCTCCTCTATCAATCCAATGATGGCGGGCGAGCGAGCCATGTGGTCAGTGCCTGCGCCACGCCTCTCTCAGTGGGAAGTGGCACGTTTTGCGCCCCCTGAAAATATGAATCAAGCAGAGCAATTTAGAAAGGAGAGGGAGGTGGGGCGTCTGCCTGATGGCATGTCCTTTTCAGCAAATATGGCAGAAGAAGAATCTGAGAGGGAAGAGGTAGAGGAACGGAGAGAGGTGTTTCACATGGAGGACATAATAGAAGAACAGGCTGTAGCTGAAAAGAACCACCGCAGAACATTCAGACAGGCAATCGATGCCTGTGTCCCTCACCACCATGATGAGGCAGAAGATTTCGAGCTTGTCTGGGAGGTGCCAATCCAAGTAAACAAAAAGTGATACATGCAACTTTGTATTGTTTATAAACTTATCGCAGAGTGGAAATTTACTCTGAAAAATTATTCAGAAAATTTGATTTAATTCTTTTCTATAAAATAATATCTAGAATTATATAAAAATTTTGATTTATTGATTCAATTTGAAGCATTGTAAATGAATCTTTAAAGTTGCGTTCAGATACTAAATCCTAGAATAAAGGCATTTTTAAACTTTTTTCAACATTTTTTACACTATAGAGAGAATGCAGAAAGACTCCCTGACTGCCTGGGGTGCCGCAGACGGTCCGTAAGGACCGCCTGGAGAAGGTCATACATAAGACCCCAGGCGGCCCGGACGCTATACAAGAACCGTAAGTTATACGTACACTGCTAGCGTACACTATGAACAACGCCAGGCCGCCAAAAGCCATCCACTCTCTGACGATGCTTAAGGGCTCCTCCTGAAAAAATCGATTGGGAGACAAGCCGATTACAAGCCTGCCCAACCTGCTGATGACCAGCAAAAGCCCAGGAGGAGCAGCAAGACCAGCAATCATGAGGACGGTCAGGCAGACCGCCATAAGAGCTGCACCAGAGATGATACAGGGACCGATGTACTTCACCTGCAGATATAGAAGGGAATCTTCACAGTTGGCAGCAGAACGAAAAATGAATCAGTAACAGATCAAAATCCACCGACATGTATATACGTCCTGTTGTCCGAGGACCTACCTGTCTCTCGAAGCACTTTTTATGAAATTCATCAGATACTGCTGACATGCCAATCTACTTTTCCGGAATTTTCTTTGCAGGTGAGTAATCTTTTCCAGGACCTGCGGGAGAATCAGGCTGTGGAGCGAACATTCGATGAATGAGGAGGCTGAGGTGCTGGAATTAGATACGTCACTAAATTTTCTTACCAAATTTTGCAACCACCATGCAGAAAGGCACCGCACGTACATGTTACCGAAGACTGACTGTCCACTCAACAACGATTATTAAGTTGCTAGACGTTGCTACTCCCTCTATATATAGTACTCCCTTCACCGCACAGAGATGGAATGTAGTACAATTTAATTACGGGCGACTTTTCAGGACTATATAGCTGTTATATATACGTGCAGCCGTGTGACAGTGTCCCGGCGACGCATTAATTGAACGGAATATACCTAACCAGTTGGGTGAGTGCCTCGGGGAGCTATTTAGGGGGTCTTGATTGATGCACACCATCAGCTCAGGCATCGGAGGCTTGGGCATGTCTTGTATGCTGCCTAATGTTGCCATGGGGCGGGGGCCACGGCAAGGCGTGCAAAGTATGCTTTTCGGGACCGCGCGCGTCATATACATGCATGTGCAACTCCGTGTGAGTTACTTGAGGGGCACGCATAGCGTCGTAAGCATAAAGTATATAATTGAGGCATGTGTGGTTACAGCTCTGTATGAGCTGCTTGAGGGGCATATTTAAGTAATATTTTGGAACCCGGGCAACACTGTAACGTACCATGACGGAGATAGACCGAACCCCCCCCTCCCTAAAAAATGAAAAAATGTGTTATGCGAGTGCGTGTGATCTCAAGGCCTGATTGATCTCAGCAGAGCTGAGCTGCCCCCCGAGGTGATCGAGCGCTGAGGGCTAAGGTGATATGAGCGTGCATGTGATTCAAGTAGCCGAATAGTTTTTTTTTTAGAAAAACCATTTTGAATTATAGTTTGTATATATGCATAATGATCGACTTCGCGTTTTTCTAACTAGTTCAGTTAAATCACTTCTTCCGTTAAGCCTAGTCGCCGTCCTTCTCCGGCGCCTAGACAATGTTTTCCTCTTGCTCTCCTGATATATGCTGACGCCCCCCTAATAGCTGCGATCTGCAATTTGATGATTAAGGGTTTTTTCATGCATGCCGCGTCCCCATATATGAGAGGCGGATCTAACCTAGTTTGTCGATTTGTTCCGTCCTACGACTACCAGCGACGAAAATAGGTATGACTTCGATTACCCTGATACAGCTGATCAGCAATTTTGCTTTTACTGCATGCTCCCGAATAGTCGGCTATTCGGCTATAGTCATGCGCCCCGGCCGGCCATGCCCCGCGGCCGTATACGCGCACTCTCCCGGCCTGCGTATGCATGCATGTCATCGCATGCATGCGATCTAGCTCAGCATAGCTGAGCATTAGCTGAGCTCAGTCGAAATTTCACCGCAGCGGCTGCAGATATACTGCTACATTCCGTCTCCGTGAGATCTCTGAGTCTCTGACGTGATGTCAGATCAATTGTCACATGTCAGATAAAGACTGTCTTTTTGCATGCCTGAAATTGCCTGAATTGTCATGACAGTTGTAGAAGGCGCGGTCTAGATGCCAGATTTCGATTTGATGTTCCGGAATCTGTCAGAATCCTGAGCACAATTTCGGATTTACCTACCTGCCACAATTATCCAACCCTCTTGATATCCGAAGTTTATGCGTCTGCTTCATGCTGGGTCTGCTCCTGCCTGTCTCTTAAACTCGCACCTTTTTTTTTTGCAGAGCCCATCCGTCTATACAGACTTTTGTGGAAGGGGAGGTGCAGGTCAGGGTTGGCAAGACGACCTCCTCTTGTAGAGTACAGATACTCACCTTTCACAACAGAATGGTAGCTAAAAGCGGAAAAAGTGTAAAACAAAAGCAGCTACAGCAGCAGCAGCAGCAGCAAAAGAATGTCTCCTCGGCATCTGGGACCTCATCCGACTCTCCTGCCCGCATCACTACCCGAAGGTACCGAATTAATTGGTACAAATTCACTTGGATACTCTTTAAGCGGGCTCTGCCGCCCATCGTGTGCGTGCTTATCGTGTACTTCTACCCAGTTGGGGGGAAGGAGAAAGAGAAAAAGGGGGGAGAGGTATCGGATGTGGACTCGTTAGTTGACGCCCTAGAGAGAGAGTGGAAAGCCCCGGAGATCGTTGGAGGTCCTTCAAGGCCAGTACTCGCTTATGTGACGCCGTGGAACTCTCTCGGGTCGGGTGGGTGAGGAGGGCGGTCGTTCTTCTCTCCTGGATTTTTCGTTTTAGTTCTTCATTGCCTAAAGCGTCATGCACATTTGTATGCGTAAGATTCGTTTCATGTGGTCAAGTTCATCCACGCCGGTCGCCTAATGCGGCTGGACTCTTCGTTGGTCTTTGCCGTGCAATGAATGGCCTTTCGGCCTGTCTATCTATTGGCTTCCAAACTCAGACGAGCACAGTGTAGCGGGGCCTGGGAGGGCGTACAAGAAAACGGAGAGGGCCACTCATTCCAGGTGAAAACACACACACACACACACACACACACACACACAGAGAGAGAGAGAGAGCAGACAGACAGACAGACAGACAGACAGAGAGAGAGAGAGAGAGAGAGAGAGAGAGACAGAGACAGAGAGGGAGGGAGAGATGCAACGCCATCGCGCTGCGACAAAAGAAAAAAAAGGGGGGGGTGCGGTTCCTTTGCAGGTACGATTTGGCGAAGTCCCACCGGAATGCGTTCACGCACGTGTCTCCCGTCTGGTTCCAACTCAGGGGGAGTTCTGCCTCCTCTCCGTCTCCGTCTCCTTCTTCGTATGCGGTCACGGGGAAGCACGACGTCGACTTTGGGTGGATGGAGGAAGTGAGATTTGGGAAGGGGGGAGACGGAGGGGAGGGAGGAAGAAGGAGAGTAAAGATCGTTCCACGAGTAATTCTGGACCAGCTGAGTCAGGCAGATGTGATGAGATTGGTGGTGAACAACCCAGAGGGTGAGGGGGAGGCTGTGGGAATTCTGTTGGCGTCCCTATGCGAAGAGTTCGGTCTGGATGGGGTTGTGTTGGAACTCTGGTCGCTTTTGCCTGTGCGGAACCTTGAAGTTTTACGAGAGGGGTTGAGGAAGCTGATTCGGTCTGTCGGGTCTATCTTGAAGAAAACGGGGAGTGTCTCTACCCCCCTTGAGCTGATTCTTGTAGTGCCCCCCGATTTGAAGTCCTTTGGGACAGAGGACCTCAAGGCACTCGCGGGTGCTGTCAGCATGGTCAG
>JAHBMJ010004820.1:33980-60384 GCA_018398765.1 Chromera velia | reverse complement strand
GGGGGGGGGGGGGGGGAAGAGGCTGGCTGTGGTTCCTTCCTTCCTTATCTCGACTGTTTTTTCTGCTGATCCCTTTACTGGACCGTTTATTTCCTCTCTGTCTATGTGGGTGTCTATCTCCCTGTCTGCCTACCTGTCTGCCCTTCTGTCTTTCGTAAGTAATGACAGAAGAAAAGGAAAGAACAGTAGCGCCTTTTTGAGTGAGGAGTCGATGGATGTGAGTGTATCTGAATACATCCGCATGCATCTCCGTAATACTATTTGCACATGCACCGCCTGTTGTGTCTGAGGCTGCCTAGCTGTGTACTTTTTGAAGAATGATCGAACCCGACTTCCTTCCAGTCCTCATGCCGACGTTTCTCCTCTCGCTGCACTCCCATGCACTGCAAGACCATTGGCAAGCAAGTGGCGGGAAGGCGGCCGAGCTTTGAGTGTTTACTTCTTCATACGTGGATGAGAATCTGCTCACTTCGCCTGAATGCGCACATTTGCATGACCGTGTAGCCTGAATCGCTTTTAGTTTTTTCCTCCTTGTTGGACGTCTCCGCCTTTTCTCTTTTGCATGATGAACCGACCCTTCACAGGTAAGCGTGAACACTTACGACTTCTCTTCGCCCTCTCACCCCGGACCTCTGGCTCCTTTGCCGTGGGTTGAGAGCACACTGGCACCCCTGGCTGCAGTAGCGGCACAAACTTCGGGGGCACCCACACCGCTCCTCGGCCTGAACTTTTACGGACTGCGTGCAGCCGGAGGCAGGGGGGAGCATGTTCTTGGCAGGCAGTTCATTGATCAAGTGCGGTCCTTCCGGGATGCTGCGTCAGTGCAGTGGTTGGAAAGGGAGGGAGAACATGTGGTCGCTTTTCGGGAGTTGAGGGGAGCAGAACAGGGGGAGCCTGGGGAGGAGACGCGGCTTTTCTACCCCAGCGCTAGGTCGGTGGCTGTGCGATCTCGTTTGGCCTCCCGGCTTGGTGTTGGGCTTTGTATTTGGGAACTCGGACAGGGTACAGAAGGTCTTCTAGCGTCAATAAGCGAGGCTGCGTGATCAGAGGGCCATTGCAAGCAACGAATGCATGGTCAAAGCCCGCTCAGAAAAAACGCGTGCAGTATAAAATTAAGAACGTAACACTGCATCACTTGAAAGCCAGTGACGCTGCCAGTCTACTATAGGAGTAAAAACCTCAGGCTAGGTAAAAACGTGCATGTATACTTAAAAACATTAGAACATACTTACTTACTTAATTGTGGTTAAGCCTAGAGTCTCTGAAACCAGAAATAAATGGCAACCCATGCATGTAGTTGTAAACAAAAGGAGCAAACCGCCGCAGCTTAGCCTCAGGCTGCTTCCGCATGAATATGAACGACCCTCCGCAGCCTAGGCTGAAGCTAAAGGCTGAACAACCACACAAGACGCGCGTGCACTCATTTCAGACAAGCTTCGATCAGTGCACTTGACGCGCATGCACTCATTTCAAACAAGCTTCGATCAGTGCACTTGCCTTCTTCAGCTCCCGGTCCACAATGAATGAAACGAGCTCTCTTACATATGTCTCTTCTTCCCCGATACCTCTTCCCCCAGCTGCAGCAGTCCATCTTGCTCTACAGACCCTTTCACCGATTCTTGTTCTCTCTTTCACTCTCCCTGCCAGCGAATGAAGTTTGGATCTAAGCTGCTCTGTTCGCACGCATGCAGACAATCGATGCACCGCATCGTCGATCACCTTTTTACCTTCGACTGCAGGACAGTGAATACAGTGTTCTTCGCAGGATCCACCGTGTCTCTTTCCCCTACCAGCACATACTCGAAGGAAAGAAGTAAAAAGAGAACCACTAGATAAGAAAGAGCGAGGCAGAATACACAATTGAACTGTATAACCCCATCCCCTTCTAACCCTCTCCCCTAAAAGCAATATAGCTAGACACTGGTACGATCGGTTTTCTATCTGAAAATTACTCAGTCGGGAGTTGCGTAGATAGATGCCACATGAACGGGTGAGCCTATGCTCGCCGACGGGTCTTAAAGTCAACCATTCCGACAACCATTCTGAGGCTTCCTTTTCCCTCGCTTTCTGCCTGAGTATCCATTTATTTGTTCTGTTTCTCCCTCTCTGGCTTTCTTTTCTCAAAAAATCTGGTACGATTGTCTGAAGCATGCTACTGGCTGAATTGGCCCACACTGGGGTCAGCAATCTGTGCCATACATCCCAGAGTGCCCGAGGAACCTCCCTTTCTGTTCTCTTTATACTTTCTATGAAATCTCCTAACCGACAAGAAAGGATCTCTCTCATAGGACACACCCCAACCGAAACCAAAGTTGGCACCTTGAAAGAGTTATAGGGCAAACGGAATGTCCAGCGCACAAATCGAAGCTGCAATACATCAAGTGCAACGATATCTCTCTGACTTACCGGCAAGGCTTCCAGCGAGTATGTTGTCACCGGCTCCCAGAGCACCTACAGTAAACGAACTTTGCATCGGGGGGGCAAAGGACCTAAGGATGAACAAGCGCCCATCACTGCCCCCAAACAGCGTTTAGCACTTTCAAGTCGGTCCCTGACTAACTTTCGTGGGTCCCCTCCCTCAAACACACGACACCCAAGGTATTTATAGCTCTTTACACGTTCAACTGTCTTCCTTTCAAAAGTCACTTCCCCTTCTATTTCCCTTCTTGAGCTTGAAAGTGCGAGAACTTTTGTTTTCTTTAAATTCACTTTCAACCCATGTTCCTGACAATAAGAGGCCAAACGGTCCAAACGCCACTGCAGGTCAGAAAAAGAGTGAGCAAAAATAATAAGATCATCTGCGTAACCTATGCTCTCAAGCAGTAAGTCCGCCAATCTTACCTCCTCACGGATACGGGGTCGCTGCTCCGTTGTTTCACTTTCCTCCCTCCTCTCTCCGCATTCTCCTCTCCTCTGTCTTTTATCCGTATCTAATTCCCCATCCAAGCCGTTAACAGCTTCCCTCCCTTCAATACTCAGAGCAGAATGAATATTATTAATAAACAAAAGAAAAAGAAGAGGAGAAAGTGGATCTCCCTATTTTACCCCTGCACTTTCGGGAAAGACCCAATCCGACCCATCCATCCTTCGCCACACATTCATATACATGGAATGAATCATGCACACGTCTTTCTCGCTGACTCCTTCCTCTCTAAGTCTGTCAATCATTTTCTTTCTGGGTACTCGGTCAAATGCCTTGCTGAAGTCAATAGACGCTACAAGGAGGGGTCTGTGTCTCTTCTTTGCTGAAGCCGTGAGAGCATGAAGAGCAGCTATCGCTTCCTTTGTACCGACCCCCTTCCTAAAACCCACCTGTCGTTCATTTATATTCGTTGTCTCCCTTAACCGGCCATCCATCAACAACGTGAACAACTTTGCCAGAAGGCAGACGATGTGTATGGGCCTCCATTCATCACAAGAGGGAGAAACGTAACCTTTTGGAACAGGAGCGATTCGAATGAAGTTATACTTTTCTGGCCAGAAAGAAAAAAGGAAAAAAAGATTGAAGAAAATGAAAAGAAGAAAACGAGACAGACGAGAAGAGGAAAAACATAAATGTACCTGCGCAGGGGAGATTCCTTTGAGGCCGGCTGCCTTCTTTAGGTCGATTGCCTTCAGTATCTTCTCACATTTATCGAAAGAGAAGAAAGGTGCCGGGGGGGAGGCTGGTGTTTCATCGTTCTTTTGAGGCTCCAGTCCGTCCCCACTGAACACATCGGCCCAAAAATTTGAAAACGAAAAGGCGGACGGCTTTTCTCCCTCACTCCCACTCTCTGCCTTTTTTCTCTCCCTCCTCCATTTCCATAGGGCTGCTGGGTCCTTAGCAGCTTCTTCCGCGAGTCTCTCTGCCTGAAGAATGGCATGCTTTCTTTTTTTTCTTGCTATCAACTTCCCTCTCTCTCTATTTAACCTGTTCATCTTTCTCTTTGCTGTGATGCACCGCTCGTTTTCGTCCCCCCAGAGTTCCCTTTCTTCCTTCTATTCCCTTTCTGCGGATCTAACTCTCTTCTGAATCTCCCTGCATTCTTGATCTCTCCAAGCTGCGACAGCCTTTTCCTTCTTTTCACTTTTCCTCGGATGAGTTGGCTTTCGTTTTCTCTCCTTGGGTTGTGTGAGTACATGCTCCCACTGTTGGGTGAGTCTGGCTATTTGGCTTCTCGGTGGCACAAAGATAGAACAAGTGGAAGACGGAAAGGCAGAAGGTGGTATCTGAGTATCGGGGTAGAAAGAAGGGATGGATACAAAGGGAGGGGGGAAGAGGGGAGAAGGAGGAGCCGAAGGTATGGATGGAATAGGCTTGCCACCTTTTTTCGATTCCTGAACCCCGGCGTCCCACAACCCAGGCCAAAGCTTCCCTGCTAAATCTTTTACCGAAGTTGCCAGAGGCATCATCTCATCATTGGTGACCGGCGTTTGCCTTCCTGGCTTCGTAAAAGAAGGGGATGGGACAAGGGAAGGGTGAGGCGGCGAGTTGTCATTCGGTTTTGGCGGAGATGAGAGGTTGAGAGATAGAGAAACGGCTGCATGTTCGGGGGTTGCGTCAGGCTGTAGCTCAACCCTAAAAGAATTCCACAAACCAAGAAGAGGAGGATCAACCAAAAATAAATCAATGACCATAGCTGGGGCACCCCCTTCATAATAAGTGCAAGCCCCTGTAAAGTCGACTTCAATCCCTTTCTTTTCATCTTTCCAAGACAGACCATTCAAAGGAAGGAGGTTTGCTTTCTCATAAAAGCAAATGGCAGCTCTTCCTAGTTCGTTTACGATTGAACGACAGTCAGAGCGGCGAGACAGTCCCTCGATTGCTTCTTCCCCCTTGCCCCCCAAGATCTCTTGTAAGTCACCCGCCCCCCCGATCTGTTCCCTTTCCCATGAAATTCCTTTAGAGACCTCCTTTCCTATGTGGCAATTGAAGTCTCCTGCCATAATGCGAAGGTCGCATAGCGGAACATCACAGACTGCGTTGAAAAGCGTCTCTCTCTCTACTTCTTTCGGTTCATTGTTTCTTAGTCTCTTCTCTGCCCCCGATTGGAGGAGATAGACACCGAAAATGTATAGAGATGCATTCGCCCCCCCCCCTTCCTGGGCCGGCAAGCAGCTCCTGAGTGTTAGTTTGACCATACTGGGCCCCACCAACTCCCAAAAAGGCTTCAAACTAGCGACCAAGCATGATCGGACAAGGATACACACCCCCCTTGTTTTTGCTTCCCTGTCCTTTACTCTTTTGTATACCCCCAGCTTTCTTCTCTACCATTCTCGATGACTGAAGTTTTTTCCTGTGTGGGTGGGTGTGTTGATTGAAGTGGTTGTGTACTTTGTTTCAGTCAAGATTGCAACATCGATCCCTTCCAACCACCGGTCAAGCGATTCATTCCCGAGACGAGAATCAAGACCCCCGACATTCAGCATGGCAATGGACAGCCTTCTTCCATTCACTGTCACGTTTCGCACGCCGGTTGCAGAGGAAGAAGATGAAGAAGAAGAAGAAGAGAAAGAAAAAGAAGAAGAGGGAAAAGGTTCATTCTTGGAGAAAATAGAAGGAGGAGACGGTTTGAGAACCCAATCTGAAATTGACGTGAAAGCAGAGGGGCGGGAAGAGGAAGATGAAGAGGAGGAGGAGGAGGAAGAAGAAGAAAAAGAAGAAGAAGAAGAAGAAAAAGAAGAAGAAGAAGAAAAAAAAAAAGAAGAAGAAGAAGAAGAAGAGGAGGAGGAGGACGAGGAGGAGGAAAAAGAAGACTGACATGATGAAGAGGTAGGGTGAGGTGCCTTTTTGAGGCCAGTGATCGGCTTTCGTCTTCTGCCAGCCCAGAAAGCGGCTCTTATCGATTGAGGCACAAGTGAGGCCGAGACCCATATAGTCCTTTCCCATTCTTCCCGTCTGATTTCGTATTCTCTCTTTCTTCCATTTCCTCCTCTGACAGACACAATTTCTACAATGCGAGTCATGGGGGGGGGAGCCTCGCTTCCCGCTTCGTCAGTGGCGCTGCTCTCCTCTTCAGTGCAGTGGCGCTGGATGCTGCGTCAGTGCAGTGGTTGGAAAGGGAGGGAGAACATGTGGTCGCTTTTCGGGAGTTGAGGGGAGCAGAACAGGGGGAGCCTGAGGAGGAGACGCGGCTTTTCTACCCCAGTGCTAGGTCGGTGGCTGTGCGATCTCGTTTGGCCTCCCGGCTTGGTGTTGGGCTTTGTATTTGGGAACTCGGACAGGGTACAGAAGGTCTTCTAGCGTCAATAAGTGAGGCTGCGTGATCAGAGGGCCATTACAAGCAACGAATGCATGGTCAAAGCCCGCTCAGAAAAAACGTGTGCAGTATAAAATTAAGAACGTAACACTGCATCACTTGAAAGCCAGTGACGCTGCCAGTTTACTATAGGAGTAAAAACCTCAGTCTAGGTAAAAACGTGCATGTATACTTAAAAACATTAGAACAGATTTTGAAAAACATTAATTTTCGCTAGACTTTTGAAGGATGTGGTCTAGCTCATGTGCTTGAATTTAAGTAAATTTAAGAATGTTTTCTTCTAGGTTTTGTTTCTGTTTTCTAATAGAAATTCACACTTAAGTCTTAGTTCAGACATACCTATATACCAGGCTAGATACCAGGTTACTATACTGACGTCACAGTAAGGTTACCACGACGGAACTTTAAATAAAGCTGTTTTATGCGTAATTAAAGCATCAGTAAAAGTCTATTTCATGCACTGCTATTTTTATGCAACACAAAGTCGAATAACTATAGTAACACTAGTGCTAGGGGTAATTTTCAAAAAAAAAAAAAAACGGTCTCAGGAGCATTTTTTTTTTTTTTGCTTTTCGATGATAACCTCGATTAAGACGTAACAACTATATGCAACACCTTGCAACACTAAAGCAGCACTTGTGTAAGAGTGCAATACCATTTATTTATCATCATAACTAATCACTAATCACTAATGACTAAACAAAGAAACAATAGTATAATAACACTTAAACAACACTTGTTGAGTCGAGCAATATATGAACATTGAACAACGCTTAAACAACATATTATTTAGTTTGACATCAGAAAAAAAACAAAAAAGAAAAATGTGAAAATAACTTTTTTTTTTAAAAAAAATCACGGTTTATTTTTAATCACCCCTAGCACTAGTCATATAAGCTATATAAGAAGTGATCGTGAACGTTTTTCCATTCAAAAACGAAAAAAGGAAGAACTCTATCTACTATACTGCAACGACATGCATTGATTACTAGAATCTTTATCATAAGAAAAGAGAAGTAGTCTATAATTAATTCACTAAGGCTTAAGTACTAAATAGACGAAGATTCCCTACAAAAAATTATGGAAATCGTTAGAAAATCTGTACGTAGGAAATTGATAGGAAATCTGTGGGAAATCCTAGTGAAATCCAAGGAAAATCCTAGAGAAATCCATGGGAAATTGATGGGAAATCTCAGGTGGAAAATTTGCCTCAGATTTCCATTTTTATGGGAAATCAGCCAGATTCCCATAAATTTCCCAAATCCTGGAAATCCTAGGGAAATTTATGGAAATGATTGTAAGGATTTCCATACGATTTCCATACATTTCTCATAAGATTTCCATAATTATGGGAAATTTATGGAAATCTGGCCGATTTCCTATAAAAATGGAAATCTGAGGCAGATTTCCCACGTGAGATTTCCCATCAATTTCCCATGGATTTCCCTTGCATTTCACTAGGATTTCCCACAGATTTCCCATCAATTTCCCACAGATTTCCCAACGATTTCCATAATTTTTTGTAGGGTTTACACGAAAACACACGGGGTTACAGGTTCCTTTTGTAATTACCCTTTATAAATTTGTTCCGGATCAATTTTCCTTTTTCTTTGTAGAGTTCCTTGTGGAAGCCTTTTTCTCTTTCTCCAGTTTGAGCACCGACCCGGGGGACGGAGCAAATGTCAGTTGGGCAGCTATCACGCCCACCTGGTTGGCTGCAGCAAACAGCAGGCCTGTCTGCACATCCCCCTTATGTATGCCACACATCAAAGAATATGCTGCGTTGATCTGCGATCCTCCTAGGGTGTAGTCGAGGCTGAGGGTCAGAAGCATGGTCACGTAGGTGAACTCGATGTACCTCCAACTGCGGATGGAGGGTCCCACATAAGTCCCGACAACGAGACAGGCGGCACACCCGAAGGAGGCCAGGAACTCGACGAAAAACCACCAATGCGGCTGACCAACGAACAGCTCCTCGTGGTGCCAAGCGAAGAAAGAGAACCTTCGGATGTACAGAGGAAGGTGCCTGCTCACAATACCCACTGTCACTGCCGCTGAGTAGACCGCCACACTGTCGACAATTGTCTCAGCTGCAAAAAGATAACGCCAGGGTGGCCAGGAGAAGTGGAATTCGTCCAACTTGAGATATGACTTCCTCTCCCTCCCCGAGAAACAGAAACACAAAGAAAAGCACAAGCACCACCACAAGAAACACTACGGACAACACAAACGGCTATCCACACACACACACACACACATACACACACACACACACACACACACACGTACATATACATAAACATACACACACACCCTAACATATACATAGACATATACATACGCATACACACACACACACACACACACACACACACATACACACACACGCACACACACACACGCACACACACACACACGTACATATACACAAACATATACATACACATACACACATACACGCACACACACACACACACACACACACACGCACACACGTACATATACTTAAACATACACACACACGTACATATACTTAAACATACACACACATACACACACATACATACACACACACACACACACACACACACACACGCACACACACGTACATATACATAGACATATACATACACATACACACACACACACACACACACACACAGAGAGAGAGAGAGAGAGAGAGAGAGGGAGAGACGGACGGACTGACTGACTTAGGCCTATCCGTTTTTGCAGGAAGTTAATGGTGGCACTCGCAGGTGTGATGCAGTTCCCTCGAGCGAACACGTCGAAGTAAATCACAGTCATCACCCACGTGACAATGAAGAACTTGATCTGCATACATGCATGCCGTCACCAACAACACACACAACAAGAACAACCGTGCCGGAAAGAGATAAATTCGTTTCTGTTTGCGAAGGACGCTTCAGTTTTGACTAGCTGTCTGAGGAAGTGGCGTTGCGCTCTTCATCCTTTTCTTTTCATTTAATTTACCCCACTGATCAGGGAGCACTGGAGTGATGTGCACGGAAAAATTAATGTGCAAGAAAGCGCTGGTGGTGGATGGCCCGACATCCTGATTCAAGCACGAGGAGAAACAGACAGTCAAACAGACTCTATAGTTTCTTTCCCTCCTCTTCTTCATGAACACAACAGACACAAAGAAAAAAAGCAACAACGACAAAAGAACATCACAAACTCAGACAAGACAAGACAGACTATATGTTTCTTCTTCTACAGATAGACAGACAGACAGACAGACAGATGGACATTGTTATCTGCGTTCTTTTCTCTCTAATTCCCTCCTCCACAACGCATGATTCAAAGCAAGCAGACCTTACCGACAGAACGACAAAGTGAAATACCGAACGAACGAACGAACGAGCGGAGAAACGGACAAACGAAGGAAAGGAGGGAGGATGGAAGGAAGGAAGGAAGGCGGGAAGGAAGGAAGGAAGGAAGGAAGGAAGAAAGGAAGGAAGGAAGGAAGGAAGGAAGAAAGGAAGGAAGGAAGGGAGGAAGGAAGGAAGGAAGGAAAGAAGGAAGGAAGGAAGGAAGGAAGGAAGGAAGGAAGGAAAAAAGGAAAGAAGGAAGGAGGGAAGGAAGGAAGGAAGGAAGGAAAGAAGGAAAGAAAGAAAGAAAGAAAGAAAGAAAGAAAGAGAGAGAGAGAGAGAGAGAGAGACAGAGAGACAGAGAGACAGAGAGAGAGAGACAGAGAGAGAGAGAGAGAGAGAGAGAGAGAGAGAGAGGACGAAAGAAAGAAAAAAAAAAAGAAAAAGACTCGCAGAAATTTTTCACATAAACCGACAAACTGGATGACGTCACCAACGCCCCCCCCCCCTTCATTTATCCACGCTACTCGTCCCTTGGTTACTCTGTG
This sequence comes from Chromera velia, assembly GCA_018398765.1. Classification (NCBI taxonomy): domain Eukaryota; family Chromeraceae; genus Chromera; species Chromera velia. The sequence continues at coordinate 50,268 of JAHBMJ010004820.1, read as the reverse complement.
AAGGGACCCTTGCTCACTCGATGGACGCAGGGACTCACGTTCCGTGGGATTCCAAGTTTATACTGTGCGTCCGCCCCGTACAGCAGCACCCCTGCTGAGGGCCCGATGAAAGACATCCAAACGTACCAAAACAACGACTCGGCAAAACTGAAGACAAAACGTGTCAGGTAGACGCTCGGCAGATTTGTGCCAAAAAACGTGGAGGTTTTCTTTTTTGGCGGCATTGAGACGGACGGCTAAATTGGAATTTCACAGTCAGAAGAGTCGAACGGAAGAGAAGCCAACGTTCCCAATTTTCACTCACAAACTGCACATCCACCTCCCCATTTCTCAAACCGATTCCTAAATGACCAAACAGAGAGAGCAGTGAGGATCGCTGGTAAAAAAGAAATTTATCTACGTGTCTGATACGTCAGGCATTTGAACTGGAATCAACTCTTGTGAAAGTCTCCCAGTTGTTCTGGAGATTTGCGTTGTCGATGAGCAAATTCGGCAGACTCCCGGTCCAATCAAGTACGGCAGAGCCTTCTTGTTCAGTCTGTGCGAGATTTTCTTCCGTCTACTGAGCAACAAATATTTTCAGTGATGCGTCTATGGTGGCTGTAGGCAAAGGAACACGCAAGACGTCATGCATGTGCAATGCCGGCCCATGAGGTTGGAGAATGTCGGAGATTGATCATTCTCAGACCGTCGCTGGAAGAAAGCTGGTCACCGAGATTCTCTGTGATTTTGACGGTGAGACTATGAGGCTGCACGTAACAGTCAGTCGATCATGCAGACTCATGTGATTCATCAGACTCTCCTGCAGACCGAGCAGACAATCGCAGACATCTGTCATCATCATGTCATCTGCAGATCCCTGCAATGATGCATGCAGCGCAGCCGTCGCGCGGTCGGCCCCGCGCTGCAGTCGGGGCGGGGCGCCGCCGCATGCAGTGCATGCAAAATGCGGGGCCGGGCCCGGCGGGCCGAGCTAAGTTTGCGTGCATGTTGACGTCAAGACATCGTCAAGACGTACATAGGTAGCATATGGTAGCATGCAGCATTCGGGTGAGAATCCTCATTTCGTCCAGAGTTTCCTCAAGTTTCCTCCTCCAAGGGAAGTAAAACAGCGATCCAATTAACAGTCTCACTGAAAGATTTCTTTGATATTCTTTCTTAGACAAACGTCGTTCGTTTTTGTGCCTCCTTTTCTTTCAAAGAAAGCGTGCAGAATGCCTCGCAGAAGCTCCGGTGGCGGCCGTTCTAGCGGTGCGCGTACCTCCTCTTTCTCTCGACCTGCGGCCCCTCCCGCAAACTCCTGTAAGTCTTCATAGCACAAGAGGGACATCATCTGTATCCTCCTCTTCGTACCTCTTCTTACGTCATCCCTCTCTACATCCATGGCTTTTCTTTTCTGCAGCGCGTTCGGCTCCTCCTCCTCCTGCACCACGACAGCAGGCAGCACCGCCTGCCCCTCAGCAGCAGGGCGGTGGCATGATGAGCGGCATTGGAGGCTCCATCGTTTCTGGAATGGCCTCTGGTGTTGGTTTCTCTGTGGCTAACCGTGCGGTTGATGCTGTTATGGGACCCCGCCAGACAGAGGTGGGTTTGTAAATCTGCGTGCTTAATTTGTTTTCCGTTTTTTGTGGATTTGCAGAGACGTCATTTTCACATTCATCAACACCTCTCTCCGTTGTCCGGAGTCTCAAATCGCCCCAATTGATTTCCTACGTGCCGCCGCTTGTCCCATCGACTATGGCTGGTCCCAGTGGACTTCTCTCCAGGAAGAGAGCTAGCAGAAATGCCTTGTTTTGCACTGCGTCTCCCAAAACTGGAAGAGCTGTTTTTCGTTTTGGTCTCTTGCAGGTTGTGCACAGACACGAGGGAGAGCCCGCCCCCCAGGCGTCTGCCTCCATGGCCCCTGCCGGGGGCGACGTCTGTGGAAGGTACCAGGAGCAGCTCAACCAGGTAGGTCAGCTGGGCGTCTCCCTCTCCTCAGATTTTCTTTCCTTCACTACAGCTAGACGAAAAGCCAGGTAGATGGTGCCGAAGAACAAGGGTTGTCATGCAAAAGATTTGGCGGCCCAATCACGTGGGGCGTCTCTCTCTCCTTGCTTTCTCGTGCATTTTAGAGAGGAAGTGCTTGGCAGAATCTAGCTTACGAGGGGACCAGAAGGAAGGGCTACACAAACTTATAATGATAAACAGCCGCTCACCATACAGGCTCTTTCATCACGAGAACATTCAAGAGGATCACGGCATAGAGAAGTCATGGGGCACGTGGGTACCAGACAGACCACAAAAAAAGAAGAAGCCGAATGTTGTGATGTTACACAGACGCTGCATACGTTCATTCATTTAAACCCTCCCGCGTATGCCTGACTGAATCTCTCAACCTTACCGCACGTCTGTCGTACTCTCCTCTGACGGCCTGTGTGCCTGCCTGCGTGGCGAAGGACGAACGCCATTTCTTTCAGCTGGCTGTTCCTTTTTTTGAATATTGGAGTACAAACGAGAAGAAAGGACAGAGAGGCAGCCTGTATGCCCATCTCTATCTATCTGTCTCCCTGCCTGCCTGCAGTGCATCCGGGGCAGTTCTGACCTCTCGCAGTGCCAGTTCTACGTGGATCAGCTGAAGCAGTGCCAGGGGGGAACTGGAATGGCCTAAGGATTGGTTGGGGCAAAGGCGGGAAAGAGGGGGGGAAGGTCTGCCGCCTGGTTGTTGTTATGCTGACTGACAGGGAGTGGAGAAGCTTCGGGCTGGAGCAGGAGGGTCGAAAATGGGAGGATGGGGNNGGGGGGGGGGGGGGGACTGTTGAATATGTCTCCCTCCTCTCTCTCTCTCTCCCTTTCTCAGCTTTCTCGGGTTCTCTTATCTTCTCTGCAGAGACAGACAGGAAGCAGCAACAGGGAGACCCCAGACGTCAACAGAAAGAGAGAGCGAGAGAGATAGACAGCATGGGTATGGCGATAAATTGGATTGGAAGGAAGTGACGCCGGGTGGAGGCGAACAATGATGGCTGGAGGGACCTTCATCTTGAGTTCCCATTTGCTCTCATCATCTTTTTCTTTCCTTGTCAATTAATTCCTTTTCAGTTTTGCCGTGTACCTCTTCAATCAGAACTCTTCTTTTCTTGGCCTTCCCCGTTCCTTTTTCCTCCAATGTATTTCTCTTTCTATGAAGGAAGCCTGGTGCCAGAAGGAAAGGCAATCAGTGTATCAGAACAAGGCAAAGCGGCAGGTGTGCAGTTGGCAGTAAGTTTCTCTTTTTGTGATTCTTCAAAGGGACTTCCCCGACTTTCCCTCTCTCTCTTGTTTCCTTCCTCCCTTGTGGACCTTTCCGGGGCCGTTGGGGGGGAGGCGAAGGAAGGGGTGCGGAATGGGTAAGGGGGCTGTAGTTGTTTGTCCCGTGCAAGAGAAAAAAGGAAACCAGGAAGGAAGGAAGGAAGGAAGTACATCAACAGACGACGATATGCAATTGGGTGAAATCAAAAGATGATCATCTCTGTCTTCTTGCTTCTTGCTAATGAAGTTTTGTCAGCTTCCAATTCGCATTTTACGTCTTCTCCTTTCTGTCAGTGCGCAGACTTATCTGAAGTGTACGTGGGTCTCCAACTCACATTTCAGTAAGCCTATGCGAGGCTTGCGCGTCCTTGACTCTTCAAAAGGAAGTAGTCAACGAGACGGCAGTAGACGGCAGCCAGGAATCAAGGGAGAGTTCACTGATCCGTCCAAAGGTTTTTTTTCTCTTTCTTTGGATGGTTTTGTTGCTCTCCCCTTCATTGCACACCAAATTTCCGCCAAGGGCTTGACGAACAGTCAGCCGGACAGACAGGCAGGCAGGCTGGCTCATCCAGTTTTGCAGTTAGTTAGCATGACAGTACACGGCAGTACATGTGTGGTAGTCAGCATTGACTCAACAAACCGTGCCAAACACTAAGCCAAACACGCTAACACTATCAAAAAATCCGTATGCATATTAATAATGATATTATATAGTTCTGACAAGCCTTCCGTCTAGCCTTCCATAGGTTTTGGGATCCATACATATTTTCTAGCATATTTTCTCAGTTTTTTCTGAAGCACTCTATTCTAGACTATTTATTTAGCTATTTATATCATGCTAGATATCATGCAAACTACCGACCGCACTTACTAGAAATATGAGACTAGAATCGTAAGTGAGAAGCTAGGTGAATATCTATCTAGCTAGCTAGATAAGGTTTAACGCTATAGGTTTAACTAAAGGTTTAAGGTCATATTAAATTATGTTAGTTAGAGTGGAATCAGCGGATCAATTTAACTAGCTGATGATTCAAAGTTCAAATTAAATTAAAATATTGTAGAAACTATAGCGTAGCCTGCATAGTGACCAGATTTGATTTGATTTAATTTGAAGTAGGGCTTAACCTGAAATCAAATCTTAGGCCTGAGAAACTTTAGCATGACAGGGCCTATCAAATCCTATCAAATCTACTTCAAATCTGACCTTTTAACATCAAATCTTCGAGGTCAATCCGCCATCCAGTCTCTCAAATGAGTCTTCGCACTTTTTTGTGCGCAAAAAAAAAAAAAAAAGATCACAAAAAGATTTTTTCATCGGTTTCACATGAATATGAACGCCCAAAAGCTTTTCCAAATGTCTATTCAGTGAAAAAGAGGTCATCCAGTCTATTTTCAAGACATTCAAGTTTTGATTGAGGGTTTGAAGTGGTTCTTTGTTGTGCTGCATGTGGCAGTTTCGAAGTAAACTAGAGATTCAAAACTTGAGAAATGCAGTTTTTAACTAAGTTTTGGTCCGCTTTTTCGTTCGCAGTTTTGAAGGGAATTTGAAACACAAAATTAGTAAAATTTGGTTATAATTATGAATGGTTATAAGTGAAAATTCTAGTCTTAAATTAAGATATGACTCCTAGGAAAAAAACTTATGTAAGCTTAATTTAGCTTTGATAGTCTTAATTTAGCTTTTAGTCTAGTTTTTAGTGATTTTTTTGTCTCTAGGGCTTTCTAGGATTTGCTAGTGGTGTCGACTCAGACTCGACTGTGTCATGTCACGGTCGTCTTCAGTGCTGTCGAGAGTGACCTCTAGACTTCAGCCTCAAATCTACCTCAAATCTGGTCAGATTTGAGCTTGAAGCTCAAATCAAATCAAATCCTATCAAATTAAATCTGGTCACTAAGCCTGCATAGTCACTTATCACTATAAATCACTTATCACTTATAGGAACTGCCTCGTACGCTACCTTATGTCTAGCCTAGTGTCTAGCCTTATGTGCTAGCTTGACGCTACTAGTAGGTCACGCTAGGCTCAACGCCCGTGCGTACATCCTTGCAAGGACCTATAGGAATTTAGACAGGAATTTAGAGGAATTTGGACAGGAATTTAATTAGAGATTTAAATTCCTAAACTTTGGAAATCAATTTCTCACGAACTAAGATGAGTTAGAACTTGAGTTTAAGAATGCTTATAGTTCTAATATACGTCTATAAACACTGTTAATATCAAGTTCTAACTGATCATGGTTCATGAGAAATCGACCTCCAAAGTTTGCTAAATTCCTCTAAATTCCTGTCTTTAAATTCCTTTAGATTCCTAGTTATATTCCTAGCTAAATTCCTCTAAATTCCTGTCTAAATTCCTCTAAATTCCTGCTTAAATTCCTAGGTCTTTGCAGGGATTGGAAGAAACATTCAAAAAAGTTGAAAAAACTGGAAATACGGAAAAAATCAACGTACATGTGTCGCTTGCATTTGCTTGCCAGTGACTGTCAGCCTAGCTGCCATCTATCTTTCTGGCAGCCTCACTGCATGCAGCGGCAGGTCTTTCAATCTGAAAGCTGAAGGGGCACAGCCAACAGGGTCCCGTGTTCTCTCGCCGGATCGTAGTAGATCTTCGTGTGCACCTTGGCTTGCTTGGTCAGCACAAGGGCTTTGCTGGGCGTGCACAGCCCTGTTCCTTCTCCGTCAGGAGCCAGCAGGTGAGGGAGCGGAACGGGAGGGGCGTGCCAGACGTCTGCGTCGATGTGAATCCCCACACCCGGTGGAACCCTGCGATCAATCGATTGCATGCATCATGCCAGGGCATGCATTTACTGTATCTGTATGAAAGTAAATGCAGGAACCCTGCGATCAATCGATTGCATGCATGCCGGGTGGGAGACAAAAAGGTAAAGCTCCATGCATTGGGAGGTTGTTTCGCAAGCACACATTGATTCTCCTCCGCTGCACAGTCTTTGCTTGTCACTCCTTTCGTGCAATCAGTCGATCGATTACAGCGAATCACGACACTCAATCGCTCAACCAACCTGTCAGCCAGTCAGTGAAACAATCAATCAACCAAGCAACCAACCAAGCAAGCAAGCAAGCAACCAACCAACCAATCAATGAATGAATGAATCAATCAATCAATCAAATAAAGGTCGGACTCATGTATAACTACAATTCACAAATTGCTGTATTCTCATTTCAATCGCTGCACTCTTTTCTTTTATCTGTTGTCTGAGACCGGAAGACGAGATGGACGCTCCCTCCCTCCCTCAGACTGAACAGGTGACCAAGTAAAAAGGGGAAGAAAACAGAGGAGAAAACGATCCTCCCCGGAAGAAACGTTACCAGCAAGCACGCAGAGATCTGGTGTAAAGAAACGAAAAGCAAAGAGAACGGAACACAAATTCATTAAAAAAGCAACAAAGCATGAAAAGCAACAAAGGATGATCGAATTCTCCAAACCAACGATCGAAGGAAAAGGAGCTCTAGGCAGATAAGAAGGAAGAAAGAAGTACAATGCCATTCAGAGAGCTGACAGTCTGCAGGCGGGGCCCAAAACTGCTTTCAACGCTCCATTCTCTGTGTCACCACTATGCATAGAAACTTGGCGGGATACGAGGAGGAAACTTCACGTCATTGGCTGCAGACTCTCAAGCTGCCGGGTTGACATCCCTTCAATTCCTTTTCTCGATGAATCAGCAAGAAAAAGAAAAAAACTCAACATCCATTTCCCTCGAAGTTCAAAGAGACACACACAGCGGAAAGAACTGCCAAGATCTCCATTGTGTATAAGGAATCTCCCAGCGCACTTGATTGAACGGATGCGTGTCCCCAGCCAGGTCTCGTTCCGTCTGTGGCCGGAGAAAGTTTCAAGATGCAAAACCCTGTGCACACAAAAGCCGACCGACAGCGAGAAAGAAAGCAGACACACACAGAAAGAAAGAAAGAAAGAAAGCAGACACATACAGAGAGAAAGAAGACATGCAGCCCCCCCACCCACCTGAAGGCAACAAAGTCCCCAGGTCTCACATCGACGAGGCATCTCCTCACCGCACTGCCCCCATGGCCTAAGGTTGCGGGATCTTCACCGACCTTCGCCACCAGCAGCACGAGGTGCTGGTCCGCACAGAAGAAAGACTGGGACCCGCACGCGTGGTAGTTGATCTCTGTCCAAATGAACGCGCAGGGGGGGGAGGGGAGCGCAGCTTCGAGCGGGAGTGTGGCTGCGCTCGCGGCGTCTCTTCCCCGAAGCCAGCCGTACGTGTACACGTCTCTTCCTCCGTCGTGGCTACAGGTCGTGATCGCACTGTTCGCAGCCTCCAGAACGCCGTCTCTGGTCCACTCGGCTGTGAACGCTCCCTCTGCCACCCCCCCACTCACTCCGTCCTCCACGGGTCTCCAGAACTTTTGGGGCCATTTGGTGAGACGACACGGTTCGCTCTCAAAGTCCGAAAAAAGGTTTCCATACGGTTTCACCGTGTCCTCAGTCGCTTCCAAAACAGGAACAACGAAAGCCTGTTGAATGGCTTTCATCTGCTTCTTCTGGGCTCCGATTGTTGGTGCAGCTATGCCGTTGGCTGCGACATTCTCTTTGCCCATCGAGGCGGACGGAGACGGCACAGGAACGGCGGACATCCGAGATCACGGAAAGAGCTAGAGACAGACTGGCAAGGTTCAATGGATGCCACAGATTTTCACATACAGATCCAACAGTAACGCGGACGCTTGCTTTCCGTACATACACAACACTGGACCTGTTCTGTCAATTCGTCGGTTGTTCGCGGTATGCTCTAACATGTTTTGGAAAGTTTTTGCCACAAGGAGACGGCCCTCTCACAGACGGGAGTTTTTGGAGACGCGGAGACGGAGAATGCATGGCCTTGCCCATGCGATCTCCATCCTGCATGCAGTCTCTCAAAGAATGATGTTGCGGAGCAGGCTCAGCTGAAGATTTTAAAATCTGGCTTGATTTTTTTTTTTTTTAATCAGACTTTAACAAATCCTTTGACACTAGGTCAATATCTACCAAGGAGCTTCTTAAGTTGCATATGGCCTGTGCTTGCAAAACAGTTTCTATCGACTTCCCACTCCTAGTTGACTAAGAATCACCTTTGACTTTTCAAGTGTGTGTGAGTCAAGTCAGAATTTGGGTCTCACCTCCGAAATAATTCCTTCCAAGGAATTCCGGGTCTTCTGTAAACTCCTAACCTCGCAGAATCCCACCAAGGGATTCCTAGCGACGTCCGGTAGTCTTAGGGAACCCTCCCGGGCACCAAAAATCCGTATCGCTATATGAGAACGTTGCTTCTCAGTGTAGAGCCTACTCTTACATCAGAATAAACTTATAGAGAATGTCTCCCATCCACATTAAAGCTCCTTCTGGTCACCTTGTATGATGCTGCTGTACGAAGAAACCACAAAGAGCAAGGTACACGGTACATCAACGCTAGGACTACCAGGTCATTCTAGAACGTTCACAACATATCCGTGCATTTTTCAACTCATAGACATGTATGTGATCGAACCGATCGATCAAATTAATGCGCACGGAATACGCGCGGACATGGATGATTTGCGCATGCACCAAAGACACATTCACGTCATGTATTGCACGACGGCATGCCCTAGCACACAGAGCCGAGCGGGGGCGCGATCGTGGATGAAAGGATATGGAGATGGAATCTCATACACCCCTTCCTAAGCCCCACGAACCCGAAACACAACCCAGCCTCCGTCTTTCAGCTGCCGCGAGCCACTTGATAAACCCTTTTAGCTTCCCATTCCACAAGTAGAAAGGGTGGCCACTTCTGCAACTTTCTCTATTGTACCCTTTTCTTCTGCCTCCGTTCTTTTCTTTCCTTTCCTGGTTGGCTACTTGCAGATCAGGAGCAGAGAAAAACAAGTGGGTGCAGAAGGAGATGAATCGCCTGGGAGTGAAGGTCAGAAGCCAGTCACTCAGCCTGTGATTCTAGAAGCCCTCCTTCGGACTTTCTATGTCACATTCTCCGGCATGCTTTGATTTGGACCAACCTTCGAAAAAGCTCGCCCGTTCAAATTCTTTTAGGTTTTTCTTAGGAGATATCTGTACATGGTTGTAGCAGTCGACCGTTCCGCACTGCTTTCTCTCTCTCTCTCTCTCTCTCTCTCTCTCTCTCTTTCTCTCTCTGTCTCTGTATTTGGTTGTGTTAGTACTCTTTTCTTTCGGGCGACCGTCTCCTCCTATCATCTACTTTTCTCAAAGGCCACGATTATGCATTCATATTAGTATATGCAACATTACCATTCCTGGAATTTTCCACGACCTTCTTGATCCATGCATTGCAGGCAAAACGCCAGCATGACGTCAAGGGATTGCACACATTCTTGGCGTAAAGGTCCGATGGATTTCTGCATTCCATGGCTGAAAAGAGTCGTGGTAAGTCCGCAGAAATGAAATGAATTGAGTTTGAGTTTTATGAATTTATTTTGAGGTTTCTGAAAAATCTGTTTGTTCTATTTATGCTTTCTCAAGTCCATGGGGGGAATTAATGACTTGTAGTGAGTCGAAATTCAAATAGCTAGTTCAACCGGTTGCTCGACTGCATGTCAAGGTCATTTTATTTAAAAATTGATTGCTAGAGCCTTTTTTTTTCTGTATGTGCATAATAAATATTTGGTCAGCCCTTGTTCCATCTGGATCCATGCAAACTCATCATGACCAGGCATAGTGGTAAAAAGCCGGTAGAGAGAAGAAAAGCAAGTCTTTCTCTTAGTGTAAAAGAAACAGCTCGAGAAGGAAGTAGAAACCCAGGCAGCATCCGTCAAGAACTGCGAACCCATGCAATCCGATAATCTAATAGAAGCACAGTCCGTGCTAAGCGGAATTGAGAGCTTTCACATCATGGTTCTCTTCGCAAAGGTTTTTTTAATTTCTGAGACTGAGTGATGTCCCCTCTACATTTGACCTCAGAGCTTTTCCTCTTATGTCGTGTTGTCTCCACTTTTGTTTCCTGTCAAGCTTCTTGCTTATTATTTCCAAGCCAGGTGCATGTCTGAATTTCTTTTTACGTCTGTATTAGACCATCTCTCCTTTTACATGCATCATATTCAACATACGTGACTATCTCTAACTTTGCGCACGCGGCACAACTTTGAAGCTCCGTCTGTATGTATATGTTTATTAGTGCATTTCTTGAACACCAACACACAAACACACACATATACACACACACACACACATAGAGAGAGAGAGAGAGAGAAAGAGAGAGAGAGAGGGAGGGAAGGAGGGAGAGAAAGTTAGAGGCAGTGACACCGACAGAGACAGACAGACACACACATTCATACATACACACATACATACAAAGTTTAACATATATACATACACATACATACATACATACAAACATAGACATATACACATACATATACATATAAACACAAACATATATACACATACACACAAAGACCAACACACATACACATACATACATACACACACACACACACACACACACACACACACACACATATATAGATACATACAGATACACATACACATAAACATAAACACACACACACATACACATATACACACATACACATATATACACACACACACACACACACACACACACACACACATACACACATACAAAGACAAAAACACACACACATACACATATACACACACACATATACACACACACACATATACACAGACATATACGTATATATACACACACAAAGAGGGATAGGGGGGGAGAGAAGGAGAAAGAGAGATACAGTTTGGACACATCTCTGCATGCGCTCACATAAATGTGAAATACGGTGAAAAATGCTGTCAGATTTGGCCTGGCCATAAAAACTCTGTTAGTTTGAGTGTGATCCTCTTACAGTGGAAATGACCAAGTGCGCCGACAAGCTGGAACAGGACGAAGCGAAGAGAAAGGCTGGCGATCAGGGGGGGAGACCAAAAAGACACAATGCTGGTGTATAAATCATTTTCTTTTTCTTTTGTCTTCATTCTCTTTTTCTTTCTCTTCATTGTCTTTTTTTTTATACAGCACTAAACCTGTTGACATCGAACAATTTATGCCTATGATAGTATTTTTTTATCACATTCATCTCCCATCCAGCTGTCACATACCTTCATTCATGCAGTCCCCCTTCTTGTCTCATACAACAAGGGGACGCACTGATTGCTTCTTATCTAGGTTTTTCAGTGGATCCCCGGCCACCCATGTGATGAAAAAAATTAAACAGCCTCCTTCTTTGCCTGGAGGGAATAAGCTGCTTGATTCAACCAAAATTTTATTGATGTATATGTATCGCTGCAGATGTTTCTTCGCAATTCAATTTTGCACACGTGTCATACTTATAATGAGCTCAATTTTTCACATCTCATTTGAACAGCTTGCTAGCGCTTGCTAGCCCTTTCGTAAAATACGTTTATACAACTGAAGACCGCCGAATGCAGGAAAAAAAATGCCGGAGGTAATCAAGGGGTTGCAGGAGGACGGTAAATCAGTCTGATTTGATGCTTTGCGAAATTTTACTTGGTTCACTATGTACACTTAAGAGCTTTCTTTCATCTCGTTTAATTTTTGTATCAAATTAGACCTTAATGAAAGCTTTGTGTTAGTTTCGACCGCAGTGCCTCCTTTTCCCGCATATTCTAGTTCTGTTCAAGCTACTTGAGGGTGCATCTATTTGTGTGGTCGCATGTCTCAATGATATTTCTAATATCTTATGAAAGAAATGCCACCTAATAAACAGGCGTCAAGTGTGCCGTTCAGATTTTTTGTCTGCCTGTGTATGTTTTGTAGTAGAGAAAAAAGGCTCAGAGGAGTCATTACAGTATGTCAATGAAATTGTTTTTTAGCATTTTTATGAACGGCACAGGTTTTTTATCCTTATACACCCTGATATACATCAATTGGATAGAACTCAAGCCTTTCACACATTTTGATAGACAATCGAAGCAAAGATATAATCTCAAAGCCCTTCTGCACAATTCAATCCTGAATCATTTTGAGTTTGTTGAATTTAGTTTGACTTTGTTGAATTTATAAAAAGGGGATGTCAAGGCCCTTCTGCACATGGACCATCAATTGAATTGCAGGGTCGGGAGATGGAGAAGCTGGGGAGTCTTCGAAGTTTTCCGTGAGTGAGTGTGAGAGGCACAATGGCAAAGACGACAAGGATTTTGATGAAGACGAAAGGGAGGATGAAGAAGAGGATTTCATTTTTAACTAGAAGCCGTAGTATTGTACATTCCGGTGTACGCAAAGCACCGTGGGTACCGGACGGATGGGACTGCTTGAGGAGAGCTGGACAAAGACAAAAAGGCTATCAGAAAGCCGAAGGAACCTAGGAATGGCTTAAAAGATATTTGAAAACGGGCAGCGTTAAATTTTTTGTGGATTCAACAGACTGATGTTTCTTCAAAATTTGTCTCGTGTTGTTTCTTCAAAAAAAGGTGCGGCAGCTCGCTCTCACTTCGATCATATGTCCACTCCTGACATGCAAGGCCTCAAGGGCATCAAGGGAGTCACAGGCTCTCACAACAATAGTCACAGCACATCATATAACGATCCTTAAATTCAATTATCTAAGTACTAATTATCCCAGCTTTAAACCTTTAATTGTAAACGTATAGTTACAAACCTGCTATGTATGATGCAGGTCTGGCAAAGAGGTAATAAAGCACTGTCCTAGATTTATGCATTGTATAATAGCCTATAGACCAACCAATAATAATGATAATTATAATAATAATAATAAATGAATGAATGAATGAATGAATAAATGAATGAATAAATGATTCGAGTTGAAGCCGGTGAGCCACCACTTAGGCTTTGGCTAACTCCATTTATGTAAAAATTCGTTCACTCAACCTAGGTTAGTGAATATACTTACCACTGCATGCAAGTCCATTCCCAAGCAGGTCCGTGGGACCTTAACCTTAGACACATGGGGATGAAGCTAGGTGAAATACTCGAAAGTTGGCTGGGGCCTCATACATGGTCCGGCATTATCCGACATATGCATACATGTTAATGCATGTTATGTAAGTTTACTGATAATGTTAATGTATGTTATGTAAGTTTACTGATATTTACTGAAGTTTATATTCAATCTAGTTAGTCATATTTATATATATTCATACATGTTTACTAAGCTTATTTAATCTTACTGTTTAATTCTATTTAATTCTACTTAATTTAAAACTACCCATGTTCGAAAGCCCTCCCGCTCTTTCAGTTCCTATCCGTCCGTATGTACCTTTCATGCAAGGGTTGCAAACCGTTGCGAACGTACGTATCTTACGTATACATTAACACCTCCCCAGTGTTCCAATTATTTCTAGGTGATCAAGAGTTTTGATCATTCTAAAGTTGATATGTGGACTATAATTTTACTGTAATATCTATTGTCCAGCGTTATAATGACCATCATCTATCATCCTCGTTTGCATCTAAGAACCTAGACTTGCGAACTTATCTTCTAGCGATGCCTAGCGTTACAGTCGCACAGTCTAGAGTAGAGTATTCACCGCCGTCTTGTGAATCTTGTGGATCTGTAACTTATATTTTATGAGAAGGATGATTGAGGGCTCTTTCTGCTAATTAGCTTCCTATAAAGTCTGGAGTCTAGCTCAGGCTAGCATCAGTCTCAATTAGAGTCTCAAATTCATTGTATAAATTCTTACTATCGTCATCATTTTACCACAGAGAGCAAGGTACACGGTACATCAACGCTAGGACTACCAGGTCATTCTAGAACGTTCACAACATATCCGTGCATCCTTCGACTCATAGACGTGCACGCGATCGAACCGATCGATCGAATTAATGTGCACGGAATGCGTACGGACATGAATGACTTACGCATGCAGTGCTATGCACCAAAGACACATTCACGTCATGTATTGCACGGCGGCGTGCCTTAGCACACAGAGCTGAGCGGGGGCGCGATCGTGGGCGAAAGGATATAGAGATAGAATATCACCAGTCAAACTGTTAAAAAAAATACACGACTTAAATATGTTTCAATTTTTAAATGTATGGAGTTTACCTTTAATTAAGGTTTTATTTATCTCAATTTTTGTTTTATTTTATTTTGAATTTTTGATTATTAAAGGCACTAAGACTCGCCTATCGAATGTTATCAAAATTCTGTGAGATAACCTAGATAAGATACAGTCTATGTTCCAGAAATCCGGGTATAAGGGGTAGCAACATGCCCGACATTAGTAGGCATTAGCTTACTTTGCATGACTCCGATTCGTGGTGTACGCACATTACACGTCGTTTTTCTAGTTTACCATTTGTCTGTTAAAGCAATTATTAAAGCTGAATATTGGGTTATGAGTTCCGGTCCAGTTCAATCAATGAAAGTACATATACGCACCACGGTGCTTTGTTTAAACCTCGCTAGCAGCCACCTCACCATCCCGACTCCTTGAGATGCCCTCGCGTTTCCCATTCGACCCCGCCTCCCCCCTACTCATCTCCTCAGCCCTCTTGCCATCAATCGCCGCGAGGGATGCAAACTCAGTCCCCTGCCGTCCCTCTTTGGGCTTAGGGGGTTGCAGGGAGAGGAAAGCAGGGCGGCGCAGACAGAGAACAATAAAGGCGAGAATGTTGAACCCTGCAATCTCCACAGCCAGCCAGATTGCGTTCTCCCATATTTTCACATTCCCAAAATGCAAGTAACCCTCCAGCATATCGTTCCCCTCGATGCACGGCCTTCCCGGAGGAATGCCGTCGCAAAACTTGGCGTCTCTCAGCTCATTCACGCACAGAGCCTGGAAGGCGTACCTAATAAAGGATATGTACTTGAGGGGGGAGAAGACTGCCGGTATCGAGTCCTCGTTCAGAAAGAACCCAGAGAACATCAGGAAAATAATCGTCACCGCTGGGGCTACTTGCGGGACAGCCTCAACGTTCGTGATTGCAGAGGAGAGGAACATCCCTGCATTCATTTGCATACAGTATCGCATGCCAGTGGTGCAACCATCAGATGTTGAGATCATGTGGGAGGGAAATACTGGCTTGAACTAATCGCACTTTTTTGCAGGGTTGTACGATGACGGAGGACGCGGACATCTCCGGGCTAGGCAAGCATGACTGCAAAAACAGACCGAGCCTTGCTGCTGGAAGACAGAAAAGAAAAGAGGTTCAAAAGCTCAGCAGAGACAAACAAGACGGAGGCAAGAGGAAGCGCAAGGTGGGAGGAGAACACAGTTCGGCACCCACAGGCACAAAGAAAGAAACAGGCACTCCAGAAAGCAGAAATAACAGAGCCTCAAGCGGTTGGAAACAATTTCTTTCAAAACGACGCGAAAAGGAGAAACACGTTTCAAAAGGACACAAGAATTACTCAACAACTAGCTTCTTGACTGGCTGACGGACGGAAGAAGTGCCAGGAAAAGAAAAAAAAACATCGACCGACCGACCGATGGCGATTCCCACAAAATTTTCAAGCAGGAGGATCGCCACGAAGACAAAGAGGTGATTGACACCGTGACGGAGGTTGACCATGTAGTAGGTGATCACTCCAAACAGGATCTGCAGGTTTTATGAGCAGGGTTAAGCTTTTTCTGCGTGGAAATTTCAATGTGCATCTGGGTATAATTGTTTTGCACCATTTCTGACACTGTTCACACACACAGGATCGACCTGCTCGAGTCCATGGTCTGGCACCCCCCTTTGAGCTAGACCGAAGGCTCAATCCACGAAGCCTGCCACACAGGAAACAAAAAAAAAATCAAAAGTACACCTCAGGGATCGAGTACACAGCCATGCAGCAGGACCAATCCATGAATTGGAATCTTAACAACACGAAGCCAAGCCAGTGGCAGGACAACAAAGGGACGGCAGAAGGAAACAAATGAGGCAGGAGAACCCTTCGATCAAAGGAAGACTGCATGCATGACTGCATTCAAGCTGTTCTTGATCGATCGATCGATCAGTGTGTATTCATGCATTCCGCTCAGTGTGTGCACACGACAGCATAACGACAAAATGTCCATATTCTCCCTGCCCCCCCCCCCCCC
>JAHBMJ010004820.1:19159-33966 GCA_018398765.1 Chromera velia | reverse complement strand
CCCCCCGCAAGGAAAAGCCAACCTACCTGAGGCAAAGTCTCCAGAGGAAGGGAGCAGAGAAACGTCGACAGCCAGAAGGGAAAAACGCGGTACAGTTTCGCGGCCCTCTCACGAGTCACAACGCGGAGCTGCTCGAGGAAGGAGAAGGAAGTTGCGAATGAATGAAGGACAATTAGCACAACTCCAGCCAGCATCAGTTGAAGAACTATTTTGTCTAAACGAGTGGCTTGTTGACGAGCGGGAGTAAATTCCGGAACAAAAAAATTCTCGCATCGCTACTTTTCTCTCTGTCTGTCCTTCGTCATAATGACCTTGTCGACCAAACCGTTCTCCCCTCTTGCCTACTAGTCCTCTCCCCCCCTTCTCACTTTCTTTTTCTGTCTGTAGGTGTGTGTATGGGGGTCTGCAAATCGTCCCGTGGTACATTCCCCGGCAGCTGCGAACCTTGCAAAGATTTTCAATGTTCAAAGTGTCATGCATTGTCTGCCTTGTCTGACTTTGTGCTTCGGCTCCGTCACAGCGTCTCCCCAGCAGTGTCTTTCCCCCTCCCCCCCCTTCGCTCACCTGCCGAGGAATTGCTTGGGCTGTCCCGATGGTTGCCCCGAAGGCCTGAAGAGAGGCAGGAGGGCGGGCAATTTAAATACTTTCAGTTCTTGAAAAACTGGGGGTCGTGTTTTGGTACACACACGGAGGGAGGACGCCTTTGGAGGGGGAACTTGCTCGAAGCAGCCAGCCTCTATCGCACAATGAAGTTAAGAAGGAGGGAAAAAGTCGGTCAGTCCACCCGATTCATATAAAAGCTTGCTCGGTCGCTCTGCGTCTCATTCTTGTGAAAATTCCTCTGCAGGGCTGCCTGATCTGACGGCTGCAAGAAAGAAAGAAAGAAAGAAAGAAACAAATCCCTCCCTGCCTGAATGTCCGCTGCTCATGCCTACCTGCCCTAGTAAGGAAGGAAGAGGCGCTCAAAACAATTGAGGAAGGCAAGAACCCCGATTCCTCTTTCACGGTGAGAGAGGGGGGGGGGGGCATCGATGTTCTTCATTTTCTTCAGCGCAGAACTTTCTCTTTCCACTCAACCCGAAGGACTCATTTGCCTTTGTCCCTCCTTCCATCCTTCCTTCCTTCCTTTCTTTCTTTCTTTCTTTCTTTCTTCCTTTCTTTCTTTCTTTCTTTCTTTTTCCCGTCCCTTCTCACCTGATTCATCGCGAGGAAGAAGATAATTCCCGTCCGGTCCTGCAGAGAAGTCTCCGAGAAGTCCATCCGGAAGTACACAAAGCCGAACATGAGCGTGAAGAAAAAGTTGAACGCCCACTTAATTCCCAAAGCAAACACGTCCCTCGTCAATTCCTTCCATGAGCGTCGCAGCAGGAGAGGAAGAGAAACAGACAACGGAGCAAGCTTGAAGGTCCCGGTCGGTTGATGAGGTTCGCGGCCGCTCGCCCCACTGGAGGAAGGAGACTGAGATGGGACCATCGAACGAGCACCGTCAGGCCCTCCCGATAGAGATGCCGCTGTGACCGTTCTGTTCATGGCTGCCCCTGTGGAGCCGGCTGGTTTGCCTCCCTTTTCCTCGTCAGTTTCCTGTGAGAGTTCCGCAATCTTCGCCAAAACTGCGCACACACAAAGAAAAAAAAGGGGGATTCAGAGAGAGGGAGAGAGAGAGAACAGAAGCGACAGATTCCTTCAGAAACAGCCAGAGAAAGTTGGTTTTATCCTCAAATGCGCCACAGAGTGGCAAATGAAGGGCCGAAGGAAGAACGTCTGCTGGGAGACATGAAGAAGCGGACTCAATCAGGGAAGGAGCAGAGCAGAGAGGCAGGACAATAGAAAGTGTGGAAGAAATGCAGGAGACACAGAGACAGAAGAAGAGAGGAGATCTTGAAAGACCACTAGCAGGCCGAGAAGCACTAAAGAAAAAAAGAGAGGACGTACTGCAGCGGACGCACAAAAGTAGGGACGGCGCAAAGCACACAAAACTTCCTCATTTCTTTTTCCTCTCCATTGATGGTTTCAGAACCGGTCTGTCTGTCTCTCTCCTTCTCTCTCCATCCCTCCCAATTTGCCTCCCGCTCTTTGCCTCCCGTCAGGCTTCTGCTTGACGCACGCACTGACTTGTTTCCCTTCCTCCTGCCATTTCCCCTCGTGTCCCTCCAGGCTGGCTGTTGGTGTTTGCGTTTGCGTGGGCATCCTGCAGCATCTGCACTCTTCTTGTGGTCTCCTCCTTCTCTGACGGTCTCTGGTCGATCGAGATGACGTCCAGGAAGTGGTCGGCTGGTCGATCGTTCGTTCGTTTGTTCGGTTGCGTGAGTGGTCCGTTGCATGGACAGAGAAATAGACAAACAAATATGAATGCAGAGAGAGGCAGACAGACAGACAGACAGACAGACAGACAGACAAGACCGACAGAGCCTGCTTGCGCCTTTCGCACTCCAAGTCTCGAAACCCCTGTGTACCAACGGAATACAACCCTGTACCTCTGTGTCCTTCTCCCTCCCCCTCTGCGTGTGTATGTATGTATGTATGTATGTATGTATGTGCGCGCTTGCGTTCTGCCCGAGAATGGGTGTGGGGTCTCTCTCTCTCTCTTTTTTTCCTCTTTTTTTTCCTTTCTTCTTTCTTTTCTATTGCAGAAGGAAGGCAGATAGACAGACAGACAAGACAGAGCCTGCTTCTGCCTCATTACGCCTTTCGCACTCCAAGTTTCGAAACTGCTGTGTATCACCGGTATACAACCCTGTACCTCTGTGCCCTTCTCCCTCACCCTCTTCGTGTGTATGTATGTGTGTGCGCGCTTGCGTGCTGAAAACGGGTGCGGGGACTCTCTCTCTTTCCTTCCTTCTTTCTTTTCTATTGCTGTCTTTTCTATTGTAAAAGGAAGACACAAAAAGAGATCTATCTGTCTCTCCCGTCCCCCCACCCGGGTTGAAGCTGGACGGCACAGGAAAGCCGACGCCGGAGAAGTACCCCGACGCCTCCGTGCCTGCGGGGCCGCAGTACACCGTCCTCCCTCCCGCCAGCAGCACCAGTTTGTCGAACATGGAGTAGATGGACGACCGGGGCTGCATCCATCCATCAACACGGACACAGACATGGGCCCTTAAGGGGATACGAAAAAGAAGTGGTGGATGCAGGAAGGAACCTTCGCGCCCCCCCGATAAATACAAAAAGACAAACTGATAGCAGGGAGGAAGGTTGGAAAACATATGCAGGTTCGCTCCGCAGGCAGGATTCCTTCCGTAGGTCCAATCGACAAAAAGCGGAAAAGTAAACGGAAACAGAAGGAAGGGCCCAAGCGGGCGGGGGAAACTCAAAAGTTGAAATGGAAATTCAGTTGAATCTTCTTGCAGCTCCTCTCTCTCTTTCTAGAACAAAAAGCGCGCACATCAACAGCTACACCTTAAGACAATTCACAGGACGCTCCCTCCTTCCGAGGAGCCAGACAGAAGGCAGAGACAATTAGCAGGACACCCGAGTGCAATTCGATTTGAGACCAAAAATGATCAGAAGAAGAGGCAACAATCCCTTCCCTTGAGTGCTACTTATCCACACTGAGACATGAAAACAAATTGTGGTGCAGTGAAGCCTGTGGAGTACACACACACAACGATGAATAAAGCAGAGAAGACAGCATGAGAGGAGGGGAGGGACAGCCCACTCGCCTGATGCACTGAGCAGACGACTGTGTGGCCCATCGAAGCCAGTTCCTTCAGTGTGTGCATCACTTGGAGTGCTTGGAATGAATCAAGACCTGAAGGGAGGGAGGAGAGGGGGGGGGGGGACGAAGGGAAGGAAAAATAAGTTGCCTTCAAGCTTTTATTTGAAGACCTCAATCAATCAGCGAGAAGAAGGCAGTGGTGGAAAAACGACGACAGACAACGGACAGCCATTTCGTTTCCCCCATTCCCGCATTGCTCTGTTGCCCCTCCCCCCTCTCGCCCCCCCCAAGGGAAGACCGAGACCTTAGAGGAAAAGAATGGAGGTCAAAGATGCGGACCGTCACGAGGCCAACGCACAGTCTGTCTGTCTGGTGTCCAATGGATGTTTCGCATCATTGCCTCAAACCATTCTTTGTCTTCTCTTCTCTCAAACACAAAAACAAAACAAAACAGAACAAACCGTCTCTTCTAACTCTTTACACCGACCGACGGACCCGATGTAGGCTCGTCCAGAAACAGAAGGCGAGGTCTGTGCAGGAGTTCGCATCCCAACCCAACCCTTTTCCTCTCCCCTCCAGACACACCCCTCTGCCCAGGCATATCACTTCCCACCCGCGTGTCCGCCTGCATGCGTAATGCCAATAACATTGATTGTCACTTCAAAACTTGTTCTCTCGACCAAGCAAGCGACAGGAAGGAAGGAAGAAGGGAAGAAGGGAAGAAGAGAAGAAGGAAGGAAGGAAGGAAGGAAGGAAGGAACGCAAGAAAGAAAGAAAGAAAAGAAAGAAAGAAAGAAAGAAAGAAAGGAAGGAAGGAAGGAGAGAAAGAAAGAAAGAAAGAAAGAAAGAAAGAAAGAAAGAAAAGAAAGAGAGAAAGGAAGGAAGGAAGCAAGCAAGCAAGAAGGGAAGAAGGACATAAGGAAGGAAAGAAACAAGAGAGAGAAGAGAGAGAGAGAGAGAGAGATGGGGCGATCTTGATTCTCCAGTGAAGGTGAAAGTGCTTTTGCCTGCTTGTTCCTTCCCTTTCTGTCTTTCTTTTTTTTTTTTCTTTCGTTCCTTCTTTCTTTCTTTCTTTCTGCCTATTCCCTTTCTTCCTGCCCCCTCGTTTCTTTGCTTCCCTTCTTGCCCCCTTCCTTTTTTCTCTCTACTGCGTGCTCCGCGCATCTACCACAGAGCTGTGCATGCACTGACCGACCGCTGGGGTGAGGCCTAACTCCGCGATGACGTCCTCTACTCTTCTCTTCTGTTCTTCCCGAGGCAATTCGAAGAGACGCAACTTGGCAACAAAGTCAAAGGTCTCGCGCACTGTCGACAGCGCAAACAGAGCGTCGTGCTGCTCGACGTAGGCAGACACAAGAGGCATGTCCAGGTCGTTCACATTCACCAGGGGTCTGCAGGCAGACAGACACGCAGGCAGACTGTATCGTCTTCTTATTCACTTTTTCTCCTTCATTCTCTTCTGTGTTTTCTTTCTTCTCAGACAGACAGACAGACAGACAGACAGACAGGCAGGCAGGCAGGCAGGCAGACAGACAGGCAGGCAGGCAGGCAGACAGACAGACAGGCAGGCAGGCAGGCAGGCAGGCAGGCAGGCAGGCAGGCAGAGAGAAGAGAGAGGCACTCAGTTGTTGCACATGCAAGCAACAGGAATTGAAGGGCTGCATGAGGATGGACAGGATGTCCAAGTGCTTTTTTGTGAGATTGTCTTCGTCAAAATTTCGTCGAAGAGCTGTTTTGTGCAGACTGCAGGAAGAAACAAACACACTAAAGAAAAACAGAACTGCAGAAAGCAACGCGGAAACAGACCAAAGAGATCTTCGTGGAGGGACCATGAAGGTCACAATCACATCGTCTCTTTACTGGCCCAATTATCAATACATGAGTTCGACTGTTGTGGTGCCATGCTCTGTCCGGCTGAAAAAAGTCTTCAGTCATCAACCTCTCGCCCAGACAAATTAATTCGCTCCTCAGCTCCCCCAAACACACGCTTGCTTTTCTTCTTTTGACAGAAATAACGTGGTCCTACGGCTCTCTCCTTGTCTCTCTCTCTTTCTCACTGTTTATACATCTATCTGCATTTCTCTCTCTCTTGCCTTTTTGGTTTAGCCTGCCTGAGAAGATGACACAAACGAACGGACCTGTGGCCTATCTTGAGGTGCACCTCTCCTTCGAGGCTTGCCTTCGACTGCTGAGGGACGCGGCCGGCCAGCACGTTGAGGAGGGTCGTCTTGCCGGATCCGCTGGGACCCTGCACCAATCACTCAATCAGTCAATCAGTCAATCAATCAATCAATCAGTCAGTCAGTCAGTCAGTCATGCAGTCAGTCAGTCAGTCAATCAATCAATCAATCAATCAATCAATCAATCAATCAATCAATCAATCACTCGATCAATCAATCAATCAATCAATCAGTCAATCACTCAATCAGTTATTCACCCAACCAATCAGTCAATCAATCAGTCAGTCACTCACTCAGTCATTCACTCAACCGATCAGTCAGTGAGTCAATCAGTCAGTGAGTCAATCAGACAAGGAGGAAGGTACGGAGGGAATTGGATTTCAAACCATAAGCGCATCCTTTCTTCTTGTTTCTTCTGTATTGTATTCACTGTTGTGCAGACCCACATTTCCTACACGCAGACTGTCTCTCCGGGGTTTGTGGGCTCCACGTGACCGCGAGAGAAAAAAGAGGTGACAAAGCGAAACCTCAAACGGGTGCACGAAAGGGTCCAAGAAACGTTCCGTTTGCAGACTCTATCACTTTTCCTCCTTCAAAAGAACTTCCCCAACTTCCCTTCCCTGCCTTCTCCCCCCCCCCCCNCCCCCCCTCCTTGTCTCTGGCAGGTCGCCCTCACGACTGACCATGATTGCAGTGAGGTGTCCGGCCTCAGCAAATCCAGTTATGTCAGAGAGAATCGACTGCAAACAGACATTGCATGATCTTGTGCGAATTATAAACGCACAAACAAGTTCACATACAAAGAGATGCACACCGTGACGAAACCCAACGCGGAGAGAGAGGTTTATAAGACAATGACAGCACTTGCACTTCCAAGAAACGAAAAAACGTGTGCCTGAAAGACAGTTGAAGGCCAGTCCTCGACTCACCCCCAAGATGGGAACTGAAGAGACACTCAAGAGCCCCCAGCTGCGGCCTCTGATGTGGATCTGACAAGGAGACGGCTGTCTCCCGTCTCCCCTGACTGACTGACCATTGTTCCCTTCTGAGTGGCGATCGAGTAGTTCACGTCTTTCCAGAGGAGCGAGATTCTGTCACTGGGGTCGATCACGAGATGCTGGAGCTCTGGGTCAGAGCTCACAGACGTCTGCCTGATGGGACCGGCCGAGAAGCCCTCCTGTTTCGTGTCCAGAAGTCTCTCTGTCATCTCAATTGCCGTCTAGGTCGATCGGTGTCTCAACAACAGACTGTCAGAAAGTGCGAGGGGTGGCGACTCAGAAACCGAACAAAGTACACGATGATTGCAGTCAGGGGAGATGGAAGGAACCTACAGATGTGTGACGCACGTGTAGCATATGGAACTGGCTTTCTTCCATACAAAAGTCGATTCGACAACTTGGTTTCTGCAGGACGTGAGCCAAAGGGTCGCATTGCGCGCGCCGGGGTCATGCATGACAAGCATATGACAAGCTATATAGGCGCCCGTCTACATGCATGCGATACGTTTCAGGCAATGATGTTTCAGGCTGCATATGTCATTTTCAGGCGGTTTTCCCATGTTTTCTCTCATTTGAAGAGTCACGACTCACGAACGGAGTCATTTGGCACAATCTCAGACTGATGGAAGACCACTGATCGAGCTTGTGGCGAGAGAGAGAGTCCTGACTGTGGGCTCGGAATTTAAAGCACGTTGAGTGAAGGTCCGCAAAAGGCGATCAAGCTGCCGTCTCTGCAGGTTCCACTTTTGTAATTAAGTGCCGCATGCTGATCGGTGGACTGATGGACAAATCCAAAATACAGAGGGATGCAGATGAACTCGAGCACACGATTCAAAAGTTTGTCAAACATTTGGAGGCGGCGTCTTTGCCGGTAACGCGCCGTCTTTTGGAGCGCGCACTAAGTTGTCATGAACACTCGGACGGGCAGTTAGGTCAGTCAGTCTGTCGGTTGATATGTCGGTTGATCACCAATCCGTGGTGGTGGTCGGTTGCATGGTCTCACGCAGCGAGTGAAAGAAAGTCTCCAGGGTGGGTGCATGGCGGGCAGGGTTGAGCACAATATGGAAGGGAGGGGAAGGGAAGAAGGAAGGCAGACATTGAAAAAGGCGTCCAGGTCGACAGCTGTGCGGACAGGGGGACGGAGAAAGACAGACAGGGAAAGATGAGAAGAAAAGCACAGACAGGGGAAGGGCCGGGTGCAGTTGAAAGGAAGAGGGGGGCAGGGAGCGGGAGGGATAGTGGGTGAGAAGGTATGGGAAAGGGGAGAAAGTTTGGGAAAGGTGACAAGGTATGGGAAAGGTGAGAGTTCGGTGCGGGTTTCAGTGAATCAAAAACCGCTACTGCCCTTGTGGGGCTTTGGGGCGGGAAGAGGTGCAGGTCCGCTGCTCTGCACTTTGTAATGCGCGGAGAAAAAGGCTGGGAGACAGGCATCGCTGTGCACAGAGAGGAGAGACATATGTATACACAGAGAAAGAAGTGCACAGATAGATAACACAAACACGGGGGGCCATAACACAAAAAGGCCCTGGCGGTGAGGCACCCATGGGCACGCTCGCACTTTCGAAAAAAGAACACACACACACACACACACACACACACAGAGAGAGAGAGAGAGAGAGAGAGAGGGGGGGGGGGGGGGGGGGGGGGGGGGGGGAGGGAGAGGGAGAGGGAGAGGGAGAGAGAGAAAGAGAAAGAGAGAGAGAGAGAGAGAGCCGGAAGAGAGTAGAGGAGAAGAGAAGAGGAGAAACGAGGGATCATGATCATGATTTCCCCTCTCTAATCCCATTGACCTTCGTCGCCTTCCTGCCCCCTTTCGGTGCATGCAGACACTCCTCCCCTCCCTTCCCCTCCCCTGCAAGTGTTTCTTGACTCCATTGAAAGAACGGGGGCGAACGCACGCATGCATGGTGCAGTGATGAGCTCCTTTCAGACTGATTGTCTGCGACATTCAGTTCTACGCCAAGAAGGGAAACAGATTCGTTGTTTCCCTCCATTGATTTCCTTTCCTATCCTGCGCGTCTGCATGCAGAAGCACCAAATTCTGTGGACTCCATACAACAGTGCGTGTCTGCATGCAGAAGCACCAAATTCTGTGGACTCCATACAACAGTGCGTGTCTGCATGCAGAAGCACCAAATTCTGTGGACTCCATACAACACTGCGTGTCTGCATGCAGAAGCACCAAATTCTGTGGACTCCATACAACAGTGCGTGTCTGCATGCAGAAGCACCAAATTCTGTGGACTCCATACAACAGTGCGTGACTGCATGCAGAAGCACCAAATTCTGTGGACTCCATACAACAGTGCGTGTCTGCATGCAGAAGCACCAAATTCTGTGGACTCCATACAACAGTGCGTTGCTCGTCACAGAGAAATTGGGGAAGACTTCACGGAGCATCTGCAGGAGGTGTGTGATTGCACTCCGATCCCTTCCCTCTCGCGAGAGGGCCTTCTCTCATTCCGAGCTATTAGCAGATAGTTCGCATGACTCTCTGTTTGTCTGTCTTCGATTGTTCATTTTCCTTTCATCAACTTTTCGATCCTCTCTGTATTGCTCAGCTGAGTGGGAGACACATTCTGGTTCACCCAGAAAGAGGCAGATTGCATCGACAAGTGGCAACTCCTGAATCTCATACCCTCCTTAGCTGTCTCCCTGCCTGCTTGCAGGAAGTGGCAGAGTTAAGGCGGAGCATTCAGTACTGCCAATCTCGCTGTTTCCGGAGGTTCTTCCACGAGGGCGCGGTGGTGTCCCAGAACCGGAACAGCAAATGGAACGAAAGGGGCGTCAGAGAAGGTGAAAGAGAGAGGGAAGGGGGCTTTAGTACGGTGGACAGAGCCACGACGACACAAAGAGAGGGAACGGGAAAGGAGACGGACAATGGGGATCTGCAAGGAAGGCTGGACGACTGCTCTTCGGATTGCATGGAGTCCTTCAAGGCGCAAGTCGGACAGACACGATCGAGGCTTGATGCGTTCATCAGAGAAACTTTCTCGGCTCTCTCAGTGACACAGGCGACTGCAACCAAGGCGCCTGTATTGACTTCAACCAACAGTCTTCGAGATGAGACCGTCAGCAAAGCTACGCCGACACCTCCGGATGATTTTATGCGCCGCGACACTGCCACTAGCCCTGCCAGCGTAAATAAGGTATCAGTCTTCCCTTTTCCGCCTTCAGACCAGAAGTGTTTTGCTTCAAAGAGCCAAACAGAATCGGGCCGGCCTCCTTAAATGGTGTCAGGGGTCTTCATTGTAAGCGCAAGTCATCGAAACAAATAAAAGAGCAATGCAGCAGTATAATAAAAACGATTTGATATTAAATTTATTCAAACACGTGGCTTTTTTTTTTTTTCTACTTCTGCATTGTAAGGCATGCGTACACATGAGTGATACTGGTTGATGGGATGTGTTTTCAACTGTTCTGCTATACCTATGTGAAACATGAGCGACTCGGAGTTTGGTTTATTAATTGAAACTGCACACTGGCAGTCTGTACAGTAGACTGTACTGCCTAGTACTGCCGGTGCTGATTTGTTAAACGCTAGACGCCTAATTATAGGCCGCTGGTATTTAATAATACCACTGTGATACTGCTTGCTGCTGCTGCTTATGAAGATGATGAACAATACTTGTAGAATCAATGTAGATTCTTTTTTAAAATTAAGGGACCGCGTACTAAAGATTATTAGAAACCTAGTTTCCAAAGGGGGGGGGGGGTTGTTTCCAATTTGTCGACTGCCTAGGTCAGACCCCCTTAAGAACCCCTCCCCCTCAAATGATTGAAAGTGTTAACACACCGATCAGTAAGTTCAACATCGCCTCAGACTTCTAGAATGGCTCGCATCGAGGAGGAAACTTAGAGGTGCCTCTTTCTATCTATCCCTCACTCACTCTTTCAATCCATCCCTCACTCCATCAATCCATCCCTCACTCACTACATCACTCCATCCATCAATTTATCGATCCATCCATCCATTCATCTATTCACCTCTCAGTCACTCCCTCACTCCATCCACCCATCTATCAATTTATCTATCTATCCATCAACCTATCAGTCACTTCTTCACTCCATCTACCCATCCATCCCTTATGCATTATTCCATTCATCCATCCATCCCTCACTCACTCCATCACTCCATCCATCAATTTATCTATCTATCCTTCCATCCATCAACATATCAGTCACTTTCTCACTCCATCCGCCCATCCATCCCTCATGCATCACTCTATCCATCCATGAATCCATCCCCCACTCACTCCTTTAATCCATCCCTCAGTCACTACATCACTCCATCCATCAATTTATCTATCCATCCATCCATCCATCCATCTGTCAGTCACTCCCTCACTTCATCGCACTTCATCCACCCATCCATTCTTTATCACTCCATCACTTCATCTATCCATCCATCCATCTATCCATCCCTCACTCACTCCATCAATCCGCATCCCTCACTCACTCCATCACTCTATCCATCAATCTGTCTATCCATCCTTTTATCCCTCATACATCACTCCATCCATCCATCTATCTATCCATCCGTCAGTTACTGCAGATTGGAAAGAGAGCATGCCGGAGCATGCATACATTGACTGGAAAGAAAGGCATGCAACGGAGAGTATTGAGTGGAAAGAAAGGCACCGTGTTCTCCATAGCTTTACCGCGTTCTAGACCACGTTTTCTTCAGATGGCCGCTGGAGAGCTTCTAGAAGCTCCTCACTCATCGCGGTGACGGGATTTTACAACGAGATCTCATGAGATCTCCAATTTCAACACATCAGATACTATTAAAGTCTACCACTCTGAGATGGTTACCTTTTCTTGTTAAACACTTCAACACTGTTTGAGCCTGCTTTCTGCTTTGTTCTCTAGCTCACTGACTCAATTGTCGATACTTCTGCAAGAATCCATGTGAACAGGCGACACTGCCCAAAAGAACGTCAGCAAAGAAAAGGCTGTACTATATACTTATCTGAGGTGACATATCGGTTTGATACTTGCGTTATACGTAATGTTACGGGGGCGTATGCATGCACCTCTAATTTTTTTTTGTGCAGCTTTATAAAAAAAAGTCAAAAAAAAACTTTACCGGACCCAGAGCGTGCTACGGCATGAATTTAGGGGGGGGTTTCCAATTAAAATAAGAAAAAAGGGGGGGCGGGTCCCAGACCTCTTTGGAAACTAGGTTTCCAATAATCTTTAGTGCGCGGCCCCTAAGTCTTTTTTTACATTACATCCATAAATTATGTATTTGAATAAAATTTTGATTCATTGTTTATTCGATTGTAATAATAAATTAAGTTATGCTTAGTTACCATATAATTAAGCATAATTAAGCACTTGAGTCTTGATGAGATAAAACAGTTACTTGCCAGTGTCAGTTAGGGGTATCACTTAGGATCATACCTCAAATTAAATTTATGTTAGTGCATGCATGTATATGAAATTGGAAGCAATGTTTTCTTTACTTTTTGATATTAGATCTAGTGTCTGACAATTGATATCGGCCGTGGACAAGCAGCGTCCAAACGTTACAAGCTGGACTTGGATCCTGGGCTGGATCAGACTTTGTCTCTAGCCATGTGATGAAGCTGCCATTGCAGCCTGGAATTAAGTCCATGACTTGGAGACGCCCCGTCCGAGGCCTCTTCGAATGCAGGCCTGAGCAAAGCTCTGGCTGCAAGAGCGACTAATTACGTTATGCCGCTACTGCTAACTCAGTTAAATAGGCCAGCAAGCCACACACTCGATCACCCCTTCCTGCAACAAGCCGCCAGCAGCCTTTCACCTCTTTGAGGGCGCCAGTGGACCCCAGGAAAAACCCGGAACATTAATGCCATGCTATACAGTGCAGCCAAGTCAGGAGAGCAAAAAGTCTCTCCAGTCTTCCTTTCTTTTTCCTGCATCCCCCTGCTTGCGCATGATGCGGCAGCAACCCCTTGATCTTCATTCTCTGTGTGTTGTTTCAGAGCGCGCAATCTTGTCTCACTCACCACCGTTTTCAGCTCCTTCCTGCCTTCTTTACGCTTCTGCACGCATTCTTTCAGCATGTGCACCCCTCTTTTCATTCTCTATCAGAAAGTCCGAAGGAGGGTCCAGTGAATCGCACGTTCATCAGTCGGCATACTTGCATGCCTTTCTCGCGACTGGAAGGATAGATTGACCGATCTTCACCGATTCAGACTCAATCGCTTTCTCGTGCCTTTCACTAACTTGCCTGCCACCTTCCTGTGGATGGAATGGGGCTCTGCATGCAAGTGCGCCCCCCTGCATGCATGCTTCATCCATCTCGACGTATGACTACCCTGATCATGCTCCGTCTTCACATGCGTTGAAATTACAGCGTTGCAGTCGGACCGATCTTCTCGATTCTTGTGTCTGTCTGACATTCCATTCTCCCTTTCGCACTCACTCAGATGCAATCATCAGATTACCACCACGCACCTACCTGCCCCCCTTTGCAGACGGAATCGAATGCACGAGCAGTCACGCCTTCAAAAAAGGATATTCCAGCTAGTTGGTCCGTCCACGGCAGGGAATCGTTCTTTCTTTCTTTCTGGCCGACCCATCACATCGCCATCGCACGAGGCCCCTCCCTGCCCACCCCCCCACCCCCAAACATGAATATTTATTCTTACAGAGTCAGAACTTTAAAATTACAGCAGGATTTTCACTTCTCTCTCTATTTCAGTTCCTGCAGACAGAAGGGCCGACGGGCCCATCGACATTCATTCAGACATACTGCGGAAACTTGCAGAACAGAGGAAAAACACATACAGACCAATCGTTAGGGGGTGGAAGACGTCCAGATGAAAGCGGATAGTCAATGAGTGGACGCAAAACATATACAGACCAATCGCGACGGCACGGGAGAGATACAGATGAAAGCGGACAGTTACTGACCCTTGCAGAGCCATAGTGACGGGTGGAACACATACAGAAGAAGGCGGATAGTCACGGAGCGGAACAAACCCTTGCAGAGCAATAGTGACGGCGTAGAAACATAAAGAGGGGGGCAGATGTGCGCACTGGAAGAAGAAAGGCCACTGACGGATTGGAAGAAGAAAGGTTGCTTGCAGACGGACAGAGACGCACCTTGACGTCAAGCCAAGGAAGGGAAGGTCAAAAGGGGAAAACCCCGGAAGGATCTACCCACTCAGTGTTGTTTCCAGGCACATGTATGCAGTCTGTGTACGAGCTTGAGGTGAAGTGTGCAATACTCTTCTTGCATGGAAATGGACTGCCAGGAGTCAGGCCTTTTTGCACTCATTGTTCGTTCATTCATTCATCCATTCACCATGCACGGATAAATGCCTCCTTTCACCGAGAGAGAGAGAGAGAGAGAGGAGGGCGGGCGAGGAAGGACCGGAGGGAGGGAGAGGGAGAAAGAGAAAGAAGGCGAACCAAAGGAACAGACAAAGAACGGGGCCGACAAGAATGCAGAGAGAGACCAGCGAGGCATTAGGAGGATGGCAAGCCCCTCACTCCCCCACCTCTACACGCACAAAGAGAGAGGGAGAAAGAGAAAGAAGGCGAACCAAAGGAACAGACAAAGAACGGGGCCGACAAGAATGCAGAGAGAGACATTGAGCTTGCACTAAGTGAGGCAGTAGAAGGATGGCAAGCCCCTCACCCCCCCATCCCTACACGCACAGAGAGAGAGAGAGAGAGAGAGAGAGAGAGGAAAAAGAGAAAGAAGGGGAACCGAAGGGACAGACAGAGAACTTTTGGTGGAAACACAGAGAGAGACGGTGAGCTTGCACCAGTCAGGCGGTAAAAGGATGACAAACCCGCCAGACAGAGAGAGAGAGAGAGAGAGAGAGAGAGAAGAAAAAGAGAAAGAAGGGGAACCGAAGGGACAGACAGAGAACTTTTGGTGGAAACACAGAGAGAGACGGTGAGCTTGCACCAGTCAGGCGGTAAAAGGATGACAAACCCGCCAGACAGAGAGAGAGAGAGAGAGAGAGAGAGAGA
>JAHBMJ010004820.1:0-19154 GCA_018398765.1 Chromera velia | reverse complement strand
CCCTCCTCCTCTCCCATTGCATCCCCACAGACCAGCACGTGAGCACACAAGAAGAGAGGGGTTTCACTAAGCGTCAAGCACTCTTATTTCCCCCCCCCTTTCTTCCTGTACGGATTCCCCCCCCCAGAGCCCATTTTCATGATGCTGGCTCCGGAGGACATCGTCATTTTCGACCTCTGCATGCCGAAGCCTGTCGACGCAGCCGAGCCGTTACCCGTGGAAGGCCCCCCCGCGGCGTTCGAGGCGGAAGAGGAAGAAAGGGAGTTGCTTCCGTTTCTGGCAGGAGGGGGTGGGGCGGCATTGGAGCGTCGCGACGCCGCAGCAGAGGCGGAAGCGGAGGCTGAGGCGGAAGAGGAAGAAAGGGAGTTGCTTCCGTTTCTGTCAGGAGGGGGGGGGGCGGCATTGGAGCGTCGCGACGCCGCAGCAGAGGCGGAAGCGGAGGCTGAGGCGGAAGAGGAAGAAAGGGAGTTGCTTCCGTTTCTGGCAGGAGGGGGGGGGGCGGCATTGGAGCGTCGCGACGCCGCAGCAGAGGCGGAAGCGGAGGCTGAGGCGGAGGAGCCGCCAGAGGGTCCACGGGGTTTGGACTTTGCTGCTATGGAGGTGCTCTGACGGAGATGATTGTTGGCTCGGTTGGCAGACGACGAAGAGGAAGACGAAGAGGAAGAAGAAGACGGTTGGTTCTCGTCTGCGGCCGTGTTTTGTGGAGGGTGGGGAAACTCCGGAGGCTCCCAGCTCCGCCTGGTTCTTCTCCTGACTGCATGCATGCAAGGCGATAAATAGATCTATCGATCCATCGATCAGCTGAGAAAGGGAAAGGGACGACAGAAGAAGAAAAACAGGAAGGGACCGTGAGAGAACGAGACACGCAACCAAACATACAACGGATGGAGGCGCGCGCGCGCGCGTTTGTGTGCATGTGTGTGTGTGTGTGTGTGTGTGTGTGTGCGTGTCTGTATGCGCATGTTCCCTCCCGTGCGTGTGTGTGTCCGTGTGCGTGTGTATGTGTATTTGTGTATGCGTTCAGCTGACTTGTCGGCTGCTGCGTGTTCTGGCTGGTCGTCTTGCCCTTTCTCCTTCCCATTGCGGGTTCGAAAAGGTCTTTTGTGTCTGCCCCCTCTGGCTTCTCTGGGTCTGCCTCGGACTCCTCGCTCTCTGCATCTGCCTCCTGCTGCTGCTCGGCAGCGGCACTGCTGGGGCTGGAGGACTGAGCAGAAGAAGAAGAAGAGGCTTGAGACGGGAAGACCCTCTTCCACCTCCGCTTGAAGACCTCCACAAACTGCTTCTCCTTCACTTCCACCTCTGCATCTCTGCTCTCTCTCGTGTGGTTTGTGTACAGTTCCTCGAGGGGGGGGCGGAAGGATCCAAGAAGACGCTCGGACCCCAGGCGTTGTAGCTGCTCTTCCTCCTTCTCCTCCTTCTCCCACCGCGCTTTCTCTTTGGCAGCCCAACCCGCCTCGGGTTTGTGCTCGTCCGACAGGGCCATTTCCTCCTTCTTGCATGCGATGTCGAACGCATCCTGGATCTTCTCCAGTCTCTTTTGTTGTTTGGTCGACATCCTCGCGTCCGGTTCCTTGGGCCTGGCCCATTTCCAGAAGGCCTGCAAGATAGACAACGCACAGGCAAGAAAGTTGAGAGCCATTGTTCTTCTTGCTTGCGCTGTACATCACAAGAAAGACAGGAAGGGGAAGAACAGAGAGACGCCTTGGTTGGCTCTTCCCTTCTGGTCGTCTCGTCTTTTTGACTCCTTGAAACAGAAATTCTGAGAGAGACATCAGAGACTGCATTGTGAGAGCAATTGTGCCTACACGAAACTTCGCCGATTTGTCGGAGCGATTGACAGAGTAACAAAGTAAGCGCAGCAGTGAATGGGTGCATGGGTGGATCCGGTACTGCACACACGCTAATAGAGGCATACGTGGACGAGGTTCATTTCTCCCTGTCCCTTGTTCTCTTTCTGTCTGTGCGTGCACATGTGTGTATGTGTATGTGTGTGTGTGAGTGTGTGTGAGAGAGACGTAGTCTCACAGACTGACTGACTAACCTTGAGGGCTTCCACTTCTGAGAACAGCATCTCCCCGTCCAGCCGCTCGTCCTCATCCTCGTCCTCAGAAGATGAGCTGCCGGAGCTGTCTGAAGAAGAACTGGAAGAGGAAGAATCGATGTCCATCATGTCTTTCTCTTTCTTCTTCGTTCTCTTCTCCAGCCTCTCCTCTCTCCCCATTATCCCCTCCTTCCTTGACTCATCCATTTTCTCCCCTGCCCCCCCTCTCTGACGAAACTCGCGACCCAGGCGGACTCGCATCTGGCGTTTCTTCTCTCTCTCCCGATCGATCTGCCGACCCTCAGACGCGTGCTTCCCGCACAGAATGGGCTTCTGATCGTCTCTGCATAACAACAGCAGCAGCAAGAACACACACACACACATACAGAGAGAGAGAGAGAGAGAGAGAGAGAGAGCGCCAGAGAAAGAGCGAAAAAGGATGCAGGAAACCGAAGAGACCGGGACAGGCAGTCTTTCCCCCTTTACATCTACACCTCACAACCCTTCTTCT
This sequence comes from Chromera velia, assembly GCA_018398765.1. Taxonomy (NCBI): domain Eukaryota; family Chromeraceae; genus Chromera; species Chromera velia. The sequence goes on along the minus strand of JAHBMJ010004820.1, from coordinate 16,602 downwards.
CTTCTGGTCCATCGAAAAACCGAGCACTTGCGGGACAGAGCGGAGAAACTTTGTATGAGTACCCGCCTTTCTTTCCATCAATCTGGTCTGTGGTCTGTCTGTCTTCGCGAGTGAGGAAGCAAAGGTGATGCGACAAGACGGAGTGATGGATGCGTGCGTGGATCAGCGCTGTTGTATACCTGCCTGCCTTCCAGCTCTCTCTCAGAGGATGGAAGAACACAAGGAAACGAAGGCGCAGAAGCGACTGTGGGGCAGAAGAGGGAACGGATAAAGAGACTCAATGTACAAACACATATAAATGAACACACAAATTCCCGCGTACGCAGAAAGAGGCACAAAGAGACGAGTATGCTGACTGACTGACTGACTAACTGACTGACTGACAGGTAGTGATGGAAGAAATCCCACTTGACCGGTTCCCAGACGGAGTGCATCCACAGGCAAGGGAGGTGGCAGTGGTTGGAGCAACCTTCCTTGGAGCAGGCTGCACGTACGTGATAGAAACAGACAGACCGACAGACAGACCATATCGTCTTTTCTTCACTTCACTTTTTCCGAATCGCTTCCTTTCATTCGGACAGACAGACAGACAGACAGACAGACAGACAGAGAGAGAGAGAGAGAGAGAGATGGGTAAAAGAGAGGCGGAACGGAGCGGAAAGGGACTGAGCTTCAGAAGTGCGAAGCGAAGTAGCTTAAAAGAAAACCAAGCAAGGCCGGCGGTGCCTCCACTAAATGCATTTGGTGCCTTTTTCCATTCCACGATAGAGATCCCATGACGATCAGTCCTTTTCCCTGCTTTTCGTTTTTTTCTGGCGTCTCTCATTCGACCGCACACTCACTCACATATTTCCCCTATCATTCACTCACCGACTCACTTACTGTATGTTTCACTTGCAATCAGCAAAAGTGATTGATGAATGCATGTCTGCAAACAACTGACCCAGTGTCGCACCCGAATAGTGGCAGAGGTAGCATTTGATCTTCCTGAAGAAAAGGAGGCAGGCAGGCACAGAGAAGAGAAGAGAGGGGTATTCATGGAGAAGGGAAAGAGAGACAGCCCAACCCAAGTCTACCTACCGGAAGGGGCAGGAGGGGAGGGGAGGGCAGGGAGTCTGAGGATTCCGTCCCCAGACCCCCATCTCTGTCTGTCTGCCTACCTGTCTGTCTGTCTGTCTGCATGAGTACTTCCGACGTCGGACTTTACAGGAAACGGAAAGGGAGGAATGAGAACACACAGAATCCCGAAGTGTATGAATGCGCTCTTCTGGGGGAAAGAAAGAGAACAAACAGGGAAGAAAGGAAAGCGACAGGCACAGAAAAAGAAGGAGAAGAGCAATCAGATTTGGGCGCATTAATAAACCCTCACTTTCGGTACTGCAACAGGACCCAAATACACAAAAATGCAAGGAGCGAGCAAAAGAGGCATCACAAAGAAAGAGACGGAAAACAGAGGGAGTCGAGAAACATCTTTCTTTCAGTCCCGGACTTCCCTTTCTTCCCTTTTCTGTCTGTTTGCATGTCTGCCTAGCTGCTTGTGTTCGGATGGATGTCAACCCACCGAGCCGCCAAAATCGTCCTGGACACATTGAAAGCCCTGCATCAAAGCGCGCGTAGGTACAGAATAGACCAGAAAAAACACAATAGAGGTCAGACAATATCAAACTGAGCAAACAGGAGCAGTCTCATTGCAACTTCCATTCTCGTCTGCGGCCCTGCAGTGCCCCCCCCGCGGATGTTCAGATGCCCACACAGAGAGACATCAAACTAAATGACCAAATCGAATCAATCAATCAATCAATCAGTCTGCATCCTCCCAAGCCTCTAGCTGCACTCTTTTTTCATATTGTCCGTCAACCCTCGCTTACTTGTTTGCGCCGTGCCCCCATACACACAGCCGCAAGACGTAAAATGTGCGAGGGAGCACTCGCAGACTAACACTGGCATGCTCATTTGGTGCACATGCAGGAAAATAGACAAAAATCCCGTCATTTCGCATAGCAATCAGATATCGTGTAGCAAATTCTGAACAAGCAAAAAGTCACAAAGAGGCGATTGACGCGGCGGGACGACACAACTACCTACCCACTTACCTCGAGAGTTCGACGTCCGTGTAGATCGGGTAGGCGGTCTGCTGAGTTCCCAGAGACGCGCAGTCGACGTGAATGAAGACCCTCATAAGTTTCTCCTCGACCCAAACTGCGCCCATCATGGCTCTCATCGGGTGCTCCTTTTGGTTGCACAACTCACACCGGACGTCGCCATGAAGAAGACCCTCCTTCTCCTTCGCAGTGGCAGGGAAAATGGGGTCCTCCCCCAGCTCATTTTTGTCGTCCGCTCCACGCGAGTGATCCGACGCCTCCTGCATTGGCCGGAAGTACTTCCGAAACCTCGAGGGCCACAGAATCCACCTGCATTCCACGAAAACAGAACAGGTCAATGAGCTTGAAGAAAATCACCAGAATCCAGAGTGAAGAAAACGTAAGAGGCTCCTTCACTGAGTTTGGGATGGCCGACCCCCCCTGAATGAAACTACTGAATTCCCCTCAAAATCCCTTCACCCAAAGAACCAACGTCCGTCTTCCGACAAAAAACAACACGGCAGACCGAATGAAGGAAGCACTACACTACAGACAGCCAAGTCTGCAGGCAAGGTCGGTCAAAAATGCCTCCTCTCCTCTCTCGTCCTTCCTTCCAGCCGAGAAATCAGAGAGAAATCAGGGGCACTTCCTTGGACGTAGCGACAGAAAAAGACAGACACACATGCAGCAGCCGAGGCGGTCACAAGCGAGTGAGTGAGTGAGTGAGTGAAGGGCGACGTGGGACAAGCAAACCAGCCAGCCATAGAAACAGAAAGAGAGAGACGCTATCAGGGAGGATCTCTATTGATTGTTGACATGCTCTCTCGATCGAGACTGCAGGAAGGAAACGGAGGACAGGCGGGAGCATGCATGCACAAAAGCCAGCTGTCACACAAACCGGCAGACTGCCCGAAATCTCACCCCCCTCCCTCCCCAGATTCAGCCTCACGTTCCAATAAATTTTCTGTCCGGAGTTCCTTCGACGTTGTCCATCACCCTCTGGGCCTCTCGCTCGCCTGCATGCACCCATGCGTACATGCATGGCTGTATGTCGGAAAGAAGGAAGGAAACACAGACAGACAGGCAGAGAGACACATACTTCTAAAGAGCGAACGAAAGGAAGAAAACGAGTGCAAAGAATATGCATGAGTCCACACCATCATGACGTTTTCTTGTTGCCACCCATATCGTCGAGCCTCCTGGGTCAGTCCGTCAGCGTGCCTCTCATCACTCGGTTGAATTTGCATTCAAAACGTAGTAGTGCAGCATTGAGAGAGAGGCAAAAAAAACGAACAGCAGGAAGCAATCTGATCGGGGAAGTCACGTCTGACTTCCCAAAAGAAGTGGAAAAGACTCAAGTGCTTCTTTCACACATTTGAGTCCCTGAACTCTTATGGAGACAGCTGAAGAGACTTATTCACAGAAAGAAAGAAAGAAAGAAAGAAAGAGAAAGAAAGAACGAACGAAAGAACGAAAGAAAGAAAATAAATAAAGAAAGACTTGACAGAAAATGCATGCGCATACCGGAAATCGCAGCCCCATGAGTTGTCGTTGGCCAGAGCCTGCTCGTGTGCTCCCCCGCGAAGTACAGACGGGAGTGCCTCACTGCCCCCGTTCCCACTCCCGTCAGTGCAGGGAGACCCGCTGCTGTGATGTCATGTGCCGAACATCCGGGAGGCACGAACGAATAGGACCCGAGGGTCCAGGGATCCTGCAGCCACTTCGAAGCCTTGATGGCCGTGATGGCAGGCACGGGTCCGGGGTGATACCACCGAACAAACAATTCCCTCACATGGGTCTTCAGGATCTCTTCCGTCCATTCGTCCTTCTCGATTTCAATCGCGGCATCCCCCGAGACGAGGAACACGAGGCCGGGGTCAGGGTGGAGGGAGAGGAAGTAGGACAGCCGGAGAGGACGCAAGCCCTTCTGAGCACAGATCTCTGTGGCATAAGGATCCCCTCCCTCCTCCAGGGGGGGGGGCACCAGGAACCCCTGCCTCTTGTTGGTCGGCCAGAAGACGGACTCAAAGAAGACGGCCAGCTTGTTCAAAGCGCCCATGTTGAGCTTCTTCAGAGCGTCTTTCTGCAATCAATCCAGGAGGGAGGGAGGGAGGGAGTGAGCGAATGAGTGCTGATGAGAAGTTATGCACCCCCCTTTGCTGGCTGTTTCCCTTTGTATCTCTTTGACATTTGGACAAGAAATGCTGTGAATGAGAGAGAAGGCGCCGTGGGTGTTTGCACTTCAGACTGGCTGCATGGGAGGATGGTCGGTCGGATTGCGCTTCGGTAAAAAATGAAAGCTCAAAAGTGCCAGGGAGTTCAGTGCATACCCTCCGGCTCGCTGACCGACCTTGTCTCTGTCCTCACACGAACGTATGTCGACTCTGCCTGTCCTTTCGGCCTTGTATGCCGTGGGTTTGTTCATGTGGCTGCTTTGCTCGTCGACACCCTGCGCGCCTCGCGAGCCCTCCCCATTCATGTCCTCGTCCCCCTCTTCCCTCTTCACTCTTACTCTGGGCGATGAGACGGACGTGAATTCGCTCTTGCTCTTGGCTTTTCCGGAGAACCGAGCTTGCCTGTCGGAAATACCCATCGAGGTGCGGAGAACTTCCAGAGGCATCGTGCAGATACAATAGTCAAAGGACTCTCTGCACACAAACACACAACACACAAAGGGCAAGGTGAGGGAGAGAGGAGAGGTGAGGAAGAGGGCTGAGGGGAAAGCAGCGAAACCCATTTAGATCTACATGACCTCCTGCGGATCCATACTTTTCTAGGTCCATCCGAAAGAGCCTTGGAAACAGAAGAGAATAAGGAAGAGCGGGGCTTAGGATGTGCAGAATCTTCCTCCCTCAATGAACTTTCAAATGGACGGGTTTACAAGTCGTATGCATCGATGACAAGCTCTCTCTATAGCTCGGACTGCTTCATGTAGAGACGAAGGGTATCTTCACAGTACACACATGTATCTGAATTCTTCTTACCGCTCTGTGTCTACCTTCATTCGTGACTAAATCTCTTCACCGGACGTGCACCCATTCAGTCTGACTGCATAGCGGACTTACGGGTCCTTGCTGGCTGGGGATCGGAGGATGACCTTATTGGCCCCTTGGATCCTGTAGCCAGGCAGGCAGGCACAAAGGGAAAAGAAGAGCGGAGAAGAAAGAGGGAACAGAAGAGATTCAAAAAGAGGCATTTTCTTGCTGGTGTTGCTCAGAGATGCTCTCGTGGGAGGAGAAGAGGAGAGAGGAGCGGAGAGTAGAGGAGAAACAACGGGAAGCAAAAAACAGAGTGAGGGCAAAAGACGTCTAGTCCTCCACTCAAAAAGTTCGAGATTCAAAACAAACACATGCGTTAGAGACCCATCAAACATATGCGCAAATAGGAGACACAATCGGTAGCTAAGTGGCCTATGCTTCGGACCTTCGCATCAAAGCAAAAGCAAAAGCGTGCACGCGTTTTCTTGCTTGACGCTACATGTACACGCTTTTCTGGTTCTCCATATCTTTCCAGCGAAAGTATCTATCCATCCAGGATGCATGACGTCATGCTGCAAGGCAGTCTCTCTCAGGCTCACGTGATTGCATGAATGGGCGTGTTGAGGAGCAGGATTGGCCTTTTGGCTCTCTTCACTTGATTTCCCTCAGGCCTCTCGTGATCGTCACGCTCCACACCCCGGGTGGAGTCGTCTTCAAAGCACTGAATCCTGCGCTTCAATCTCGTGGCAACCTGGATGGACAGAGACAGAGACAGACAGACGAGTGTATTTTTCTTTCTTTTTTTCCTCTCTTTGTCTTTTCACATACACAGCAGACAAAAAAAGGAAGTCAGTAAGGAAACAGAGAAGGAAGAAAGAAACCAAAAAGAAGAAAACAAAAAGTTCACTCACAGAAGCCCAACGGGCAAACGACAGATGTATTTTCTTCTTCCCTCTCTCTTTCGTCTCACGCAAACAGCACAACAAACCTTGTGGCAGAGATATGCCGATACAGAGACAGAGACAGACAAAAACATTGAATCCTTGTGAAGAAATACAAATCTCTCTCTCTATGTACACGAATGAAGGACCAGAGCAAGAAGGCAGGAAGAAAGCAAAATGGCGAAACAGATGCATACAAATGAATCGATTTGGCAGGCCAGAAAAAGAAAAGGAGAGAAGAAAAGAGAGAAGAGAAGCTCAACTACGGACACACACACAGACAGACAGAGAGACAGACACACACACAGACAGAGAGACAGACAGACATACCACCCGACCACCCATTTTCCTACCTGCTGAAAGCCTCTCCAGAAGATGTGATGATCTCCTTGGAACCCCACAGCCTCTGCGATCTGATCCTGAAAGAGCCCGAAGGAAGAAACAAAGAAAAAGATAAAGCAGGAAAGAAAGAAAGAAAGAAAGAAAGAAAGAAAAGAAAGAACGAAAGAAAGAAAGAAAGAAAGAAAGAAAGAAAAAAAGAAAGAAAAGAAAGAAAGAACGAAAGAAAGAAAGAAAAAGAAAGAAAGAAAGAAAGAAAGAAAACAAGAGAGAACGAGGGGGAGATGTGAAAGCACACACACACACAAACACACACTCGGAGGCACCCACACGCACACCTTCTCAAACGCATACTTCAACGTCAAAGAGGGGGGAAGTGGCGGTTCGCCGAGGAGAAGCATACATTGTTGATCGCTCTTCGAATCAACTTTGCTTTCTTTCTTTCTTTGTCTCTTTACCGCCGTGCAAGCGTACCTGCTCTCGAGCAGACAACCAAACCATGTGACAACCTGCAGTCACTCACTCACTCACACACATTACGCGCGCGCACACACACACACACTCTCACTATACACATTACACGCACATGTGCCCTGAAAGAGAGGGGGGATAGACGGATGCACGCATGTGTAGATGTAGAGGCGGGTCGAAGGATCCTGTGACACCCCTGCCCTGCGCTCATTTCGCTTCTTTCTTTCCTGAATTCATGTCTTCATTATTCGGAGCGGGAAGTCGAAAAGATGTCACACACCGCGATGACTAAAAATAAAAAAAGAATGAGAGAAAGCGCGGATCTCTCTCTCTCTCTCTCTCTCTCTCTCTCTGAACAGAATGGAGACACCAGCCAGAGAGGCGGAGCGAAAGGGCCAACTGCGGAGCGGAAAGACAGACGGACTGACTCTCTGATGTCGTTCTTTCGTTTTTTGCCCAGACAGACAGACAAACAGACCTGTTGAATACTCTGTGTTGTCCTTGTGGAATCTCCACACACGAGTCATCTGCATTCAGTCAACGCATTCAGTCGCGCAAGGAAGGAAGGCAAATCTGGAGCAATTCAGAGCATGTCTGAGTGAGCTTTCTTAACAAAAGAGAATTAAAAAAAAGGGGGAGAATATGATCTAGCTGCTCAGTTCCCAGGGGACAGAGGGAGAGAGAGAGGCCCTCCGATGAACTGACAGAACGACGCCAAAACACAAGCCATACTCAATCAAGCAATCAGATTCCGACCGTATCCCACTACACTTCCCTTCCCCTGATTCCCTCCCTCCTCTACCAGGCCGCTTACCGTCTCCATGAATCTCTTCTCATCCATTCCAAAGAGGTGCAGGATCTTTTCCTTGGCCTTGATTCTCATCTTCTTCTCCCGTGCCGCCAGTCGACGCTGTGCCTGCGCCGCGGGGGAGTGGTCATTTTGACAGGCCGCCCTTCCCTCTTCGTCTTCCTGCTTTACCCTCACATCCTCCTCTACTTCCTCTGCAGTCACAAGATTCTCTTTGAGAACGATGTCGACCAGGATCTCCAGAAAATTCTTCCGGGTCCTCATCGCGTCCTCGTACGCATCGGCTGCGCAGGCACAGACAGACAGAGACACGCACGTGCTTTCAGATGCACACGCACACACACAGGGAGGGACGGAGGGGGGCGGGGGAGAGGGAGGCAGAGGTACGGGAAATGAGAGCCTAGCTTTAGGGAGAAGGTGCTCTTCAAACAAAGCAGCAGAGGAGGGAGGGAGGAGGAAAGGACAGAGAGTCTCGGGTGAATGTTGGAAACGGAGACAAAAAAGGGGAAAGACAACAGAGAGACAAACAAAGACGCAATGAAACGAATCTCCTCAATCACTCAACGTCTGCTCAGCCACCGACCGACCGACCAACCAACCGACCAGGTAGACTAACCATATGTTCGTGCGGACATTTTCTCTTTTTCCCCTCGTGTGTCCCCGAATTTGCACCAGTCGTAGTCGATCTGCAAATTCAGTCAAAGGAACAAACAATTGAAAAATGCAAATTCAGTCAAAGGAACAAACAATTGAACAATGCAAATTCAGTCAAAGGAACAAACAATTGAACAATGCAAATTCAGTCAAAGGAACAAACAATTGAAAAATGTAAATTCAGTCAAAGGAACAAACAATTGAAAAATGCAAATTCAGTCAAAGGAACAAACAATTGAACAATGCAAATTCAGTCAAAGGAACAAACAATTGAACAATGCAAATTCAGTCAAAGGAACAAACAATTGAACAATGCAAATTCAGTCAAAGGAACAAACAATTGAACAATGTAAATTCAGTCAAAGGAACAAACAATTGAACAATGCAGTATTCGTGGTGGAGGCAGAGAGAGAAAGGTGAAGGGGGAGAGAGAGAATGAGTTTCGTTCTATGTTTCGTCAATCTTGCATGTCTCCTTTCTTTTAGCAAACACTCGTACTCCCTTCCCACCTGTATGTCTGTCTATCTGTCTGTCTGTCTATGTATGTGGCGATCTGTTCGTCTAACGCTCTTGCTTGCGTCCCTGTTGTTCGACTGAAGAACCAATCGACGGACGCGAGGTGCAGCTTCACCCGCCATTGCACGCATGCATGCCTGGAAGGTTTCGCCCTCCGTCCCCGCGCATAAGGGAAGCAACATGCACTTTTCGAATGCCGCCCATTCGCTTGCACTTCGAAAGACAGGCGGACAAACAGACACACAGATCACAGAACGGTTCCATTCAAATTGACAAACAAACCCGATTCCTGACTGACATCCGTTTCCACTTTTTTTGAGAGGAAATCGCGGAATTTCTCCAAAAGCCTGTCGGCTGTCTCGCCCGCCGTCCCCGACAGGAACTTCGGCATCTCACCTCCTCCCTGCAGGCAGGCAGGCAGACAGACAGACAGGCAGACAGGCAGGCAGACAGGCAGACAGACAGACAAGAGGAGCAGGAGGGACGAAGGAATAAGAAAAAGAAAAGAAATAAAAGAGAGAGAGCCCTTTTCTGACGTCAATGAGGAACGATAGGAAAGAAGGAAGGAAGGAAGGAAGGAAGGAAGAAAAGAATGAACGAGAGAAACAAATTATTGTCCCGACTTACTTTCCTATGCGAGAGTGGAGAAGAGTCGATCGATCGATCGATGAACAGGATGGATGACGACAGCAAAGATCACTAAAGGAATTACGAGAAAGAGGGAACAGAAACTTATCCCTCTCAAAAAACCATCCATCCATCCATCGATTGTCATTCCATTCAGTAAGGAATGCATTCTCGTTCGGACCACTAACACATAAACAAATAAACAAATAAACAAACAAGGAAACGGACGGACGAAAAGAGTTGGCAGCTGTTCCTCCTGTGCCAGAGTGAAGATCGGATTCTCCTTCAAACAATCCATCTCCGAGGCACAGGTCCCCTCAATGCCGTGGATCCAAGAGGCTCCCTGCATGCATGCATGCAAGCGTTCATCCATGATGCCTCTATCCGTTTATCCATCCGTCCGTGAAAGAAAAGAGAAAAAAAGAGGAGAGGAAACGGGCCGATACTTTGGGCTTAGAAAGTCAGTCAGTCCTACCTGCCTGCTGTCAGATGAGACGACTGAAGCATTCGAGTGCACTCACAAACACAGAGAGAGTCACACCATTCGGGAAACGGAAATCCCAGAAATGGTATCAGTCCATCCATCTACCTGGAAAGAAGGAAGCGAGGAAGGGAGCCAGAGAGGGGGGAAGGAAGGAATGGAATTCGGGCTTCCGTTTCATCGCATCCACCCGTAGCTTCATTTGCCGACTTACGAGCTCGCCACCTCACAGCTGACATTAGTCACAGTGCAATGCTCCTATCAATAAAGAAGTAACCAACCCAGCGACCGAACACTCTGAGTGAAACGACTGCAAGCGAGCAAACGACTGACCAGGTCATAAGTGACCACCTTCCCGTTGCTCAACTCGACAGAGTCTGTAAGCACTCTGCCGCCGACTCGGTCTCGGGCCTCAAAAATCTGCATGCACGCAGGCATTCATGCACGGAGACACTTCGACACCTAGTATCCGTAGAAAGGAATGGAAAAAGAATAGTTTAGAGGAAAAGTATGGGGACGACGAAAAGACGGATACAGGAGGCGCCAGAAGGGGAACATGAGAGAAACACCATCTGCAAAAGAGAGAGAAGGGGTGTGAGCATCGACGTCAAGTGTTCTGTCCGCAGCTCTGTAAAGGGAGCGGATAAGGTTGCATCATTCAAGGTCGCCACAAGACGAGAAAGCGCCTTGTCTGTCTCTCATTCTTTCGTTGTCTGAGTGACAGAGGAAAAAGAAAACAGAAAGAGAAGGGGACAGACGGAGGGGGAGAAAGAAAAGAGAGAGGCCGACCTTCACCCTGTGTCCACTTTCCAGCAGCTTCACCGCCGCACTGCACACACACACACACACACACACACACACACAAAGGCAAACAGTGAGAGAAAGAGAGAGGATGGGGGGAGGGAGATGATGAAGAGAATCAGTACTTACGAGAAGAAAATCAGTCAAGTGAGACAGCCATGATCCCCCCAACTTACCCCCCAACCCTGCAACGTCAGCCGGCAGATTCAAATTATCCATAAATTTGAGACCACTCCTTCTATCCCCCCCCCTCTCTCTAGGTGCTCTCAATTGCCGAATCCGTTGCGATCTCACCCCACGCCACCTCACAGCAACATGACCCCACGCAGAGAAGTCAAAGAAACACATGGAGAGAGACCCCACTAGCCCCATGGAGGCAGGGAAAGAAGTTTTTTGAACGAAGTGGAGAGACGCGTCCCTGGATCCATGAAAGAGAGAGAGAAAAATCTCGGGACCAATCAATGCGGATGCTCGCCAACATTTTCAGCGAAAAAAGCACTTGAAGAATCCTCACTATCCGAATACCCAAGGCCCCCTTCATCCCCCAGCATCAACATGACAGTGCGTGTGTAGAGAGACTGTTATGACACTTGTGGGTCTACAGGACAAACATGCATGACAAAGTCCATTTAACACACGAACCCCTCGAACAGAGGAGAAGAAAATTCTGTGCACATCACCATGCACCCACCCACCTGAGTCCGGCCAACCCTGCCCCGATGACCGCTATCGAGGATCTGCTCGCCGTCTGCTTCTGGATGAGGTCCTTGAGTTCTGAAACCCCCAGATCGGAAGCTCCCTTTCGCTTGGCTGGCACGATCTCCGCCGGCAATGGCTGAAGCTTGGACTTCTCTTTGTCTTCTCCATATTTATTAAATTCCTCCTCCCGAAGGATCTCTTGCTGGAACTCCGCCACGCTTTTTCGATTCGCTGCCTTCTCCAAAAACTTGTGTGCTGAACTCACCTCCGGTTTGCAGAATTGTTCTTTGTTGAAATTCACAAGCACACCTGCAGTAGGACATCAATAGAGAAAAGAGATCAAGCCCTCATGATGAATCATCTGACGCTTTATTGCCGTCCATTGAAATAAGTCGACGGGGAGACGTGTGGAGACTTTCTGACCTGCATAAACTTGTCCATCGTACTTAATCGAAAAATACTTCCCTCTCTGGCCGACTGCACAGTCATGAGGAGCCGCATGGATGGGCACATGCTGCAAGAGCTCGTCGGACATCGTCTCTGGAAGGAAAGCAGGAAGGAGACAGCACCAGGCCACTCGTCGGAGCCTGTGAAAGGTCTCTCAAAAATGGGAGACGTCTAGACGCCTCATTCGGAACGAAATGTCCAGAGATGATCCCTCAAAGGAATTCAAAGCTCTTCCGATTCAATCCAGCAGCCACCCGCTAGCTCCTGTCTCAGATCTGCTAGCTGACAGTGCCTTCATGTCGAGCTATGTCGAGCTTCACATTGCTTCTGGAGCAGCTAGAGTGTCACTGTCTGCGAGTCTGGTCACTCAGAGACGCACGTGCGCTCACCCTGCTTGCGTATCGGTAGGAATTCCTTTGCACGGCCCCCATACAGCCCCCCCGCGGAAAGTGACCCCGGAAAACGCATGCAGCGTGAGGTATCTGACGCACGCAAGCGTGCGAACGGCCCCGGAAAGCATGTATTTTGCCTTCATCTGACGCACGCATCTCAACAATTTGACGCACGCGCATCAGGGCACTTCAGGAATCGGTCGGCGCTTTTCCGGCCCGGGGGGACAGTTCTTTCCGGAGCCTTTTTTTGACGAAAGCTGCATGCATCGTGGGCTCAAGGGATTGTTTGATAAGTGCCCCCCGCTTCGCTTTCCGGGGCCACTTACAAAACATTCTACCCGAGAGCCCTTTTGCACGCTGACGCTACGCACCGCATGCAGACTAAATCTTAGAATATAGGTGCAACAGTAAGACATATTAGTTAATGTGTTAAAAAAAAAAAATCGCACGTGCGGAATGTGCGCGCGGAGGTGCAAGGCTGCGCGCGTTGGCGTACATCACGACAGTAACTATTCAGCATATAGACCGAGTTGTCGGGTCTAACTCCGTAATTAGTACAAATGGCACATTGGAAGGTTAATGAAGTGTTTTCAAGAGTTAATATCATAATATGGTTAGGAACTCATTAGAAATAATTTTGAAAGTGGGTGTTAAAGGTTATTTTGGGGTCCTTGACCCCCCTAACTCCGTAATCAGTACAAAAAAAACCCGACAACTTGGCCTATATACTGAATAGTCATAACGGCGAGACGGCGGAGAGACAGTAAGTACTGTATAGAACATAGAAGAGAACAAAAGAATAATACAGAAATAAGATTAAAGAATAGAGAAACAAAGATCATCCTTTCATACCCTAAACCGTTGGTAGTGAAGGGAGTAGTGCAAGGGAGGAGATTTATATATATAAGATAAAGAGATGATTAGGTAAGAAGAAAGAGAAATGTAGATTAGAGATAAAAACGATAGAATATTTTGTTATAGTACTTTAAGATTTTCAGTGTTATATTCTTTTTTTTTGTTCTAAGGGCCTTTAAGAAAAAATTTTTTAAAATGGTCTCCAACACCCAAACGGTCTCCAAAATTATGAAGTATCTACATATTTTCTAGAGCATTTTAAAACAATTTCTAATGATATTAAACATTGTTTTGTTGTTTAAACTGCATTTATAATAAGTTCAACTATCAGAATGTATAGCAGAATTAATAATGATAATACCTAGGATGATACATATTATAATATAACTATACATTCACGTACGTACATATATATGAATAAGATACGGAAAATTTATAATACTATAACTGATTCTTAAATTTAGTCTAATTCATGTTTGAAATTTGCTTTAAATAAATGAAAACAGTTAAAGAAATGAAAACATTAAAGTAATTTACAGGCATAAAATAGTGAGTAGTTGTTTGTATAAATAAACATTCATAAGATACCATCTAGGATAGATACAGGTACACCTTCACCTGCCAGTGTGTACCGCTTAGTACCGCTACAAAAGTTGGCACCGAAACCTACAGCATCTTTTGCACCGCATATCCAATGACTTGCTGCCAATGACTTGCTGAACTTGAAGCAATTGTTGTGTACGACGCAGTAAAAGTCCACTCTGGCTTCAATCATGAAACAAAATATGCACACACCAGTTATATACACACACACACACACACACACACACATACACACACACACACACACACAGAGAGAGAGAGAGAAAGAGAGAGAGAGACAACACAAACGTGCGAACCCGCACGACCACCTCTGTATTCCTCTGCCTCCTTTTGCCTTTTGCTTTCATCTCGTGCTTAATATTGCTTACATGCACATGCACACACACACACATATACCCACACACATACACACACACACACATACACACACACACACACAGATAAAAGGCCTCAGATGCATATCTTCTTGTTTTTCTTCCTTCTTTACCGTTTTCTACGTTTCATTCACCTTCCTCATACAGCTTTACACGCGTGCACGTACTATATACTTATGTAGGCAAACACACCACACACACATATGTACACACAGAGAGACAGACAGATAGACAGACAGAGTGTGTGGTGGTGGTGGGGGAAGGAAAGGAACATAGGCCGGAAAAGAGCAGGCAGAGAAGCGCTGGGACGGAAGGAGACCGAGAGAGGGAGAGCACACACACACATACATAGACACACACACACACACACATACACACACACACACACACACACACACACATACATACATGCATACACATACATATTCACACATACACATACACACATACACACACACATACACACACACACATACATACACATACACACACATACACACAAACATACAAATGCACGTTCACGAAGACACGCTGGTCACCAGAAGCAGAACCACATGTTGGCATTACTTTTGTTATTCTCTCTCTCTCTCCCTCTTCCCCTCTCTCTCTCTCACACACACAAATGCACAAACACACACACATAGACACACACACACACACACACACACACACACACACACATACACATATACCTGCATGCATGAATTATGTCCTGATTGGAATATAGGGGCATGCAGGCTCATTGTTTCAAACAAACAAGCAGCAAGAGCTAGTGCCGAAATAAAAAAGCTTTCCAACATGCACGGACCCCTCTTTTTACGCATTTACATACACACACACACACACACATACACACACACACGCACACACATATACATACACATACACACACACACATACATCTACACTTACACTCATACCAACATACATGTATGTACACACACTAAGATACACGCCCGTAGAGACGCAGAAAGACTCAAAACGGAAAAGAACAGAAAAGGCTGAAAAGAAACAGAGCTTTGAGAACCTGGCAGATCAAGAACAAGCCGCTGACATAAATGCCGCACGATGGACCCACCTTCTACATGGGTACTCAGAGATGGTGCTTCCCTCAGGTGGATTTACTTGAATGCACATTCAAAGGACATACATATTGAAAAGAGTCAAAGACAACAGCAAGAACAGGGAGAGGAAAAAAAAAAGAAAATTTAAAAGGTTTCAAAACAATCTGGAAACCAGCCCCTGAGGATTTGTCTCCTCACATATATACACACACACATATATATACACATATATATACACACACCTGCATGCATGAATTATGTCCTGATTGGAATATAGGGGCACTCAGGCTCATTGTTTCAAACACACAAGCAGCAAGAGCTAGTGCCGAAATGAAAAAGCTTTCTAACATGCACGGACCCCCCTTCTCACGTATTTACATACACACACACACATACACACACACACACACACACACACACATCTACACCTACACCTACACCAACACACATATATGTACACACACTAAGATACACGCCCGTAGAGACGCAGAAAGACTCAAAACGGAAAGGAATGGAAAAGGCTGAAAAGAAACAGAGCTTTGAGAGCCTGGCAGACCAAGAACAAGCCGCTGACGCAAATGCCACACGATGGACCCACCTTCTATATGGGTACTCAGAGATGGTGTTTCCCTCAGGTAGATTTACCTGAACGCACATTCAAAGGACATACACATGAAAAAGAGTCAAAGACAACAGTTAGTGTTACCTTAGAAATGGAGTTACTTCAGACAGCTGTAACGTATGTCCTAACCGTCTCCGCACTGTGCTAGTAGGCGGCAGCACTGTGTTCAGTGGAAGAGCAGTCCTTCTACTCGAAATCTCACATGCCTGTATCTCAGTACGCATGTATAGATAGACGGATGCATGCCAATTCGATGCCAAATACACGTACGGCACGAAAAATCAATACATCTCGGCATGGCTCAAACACCACCCCGTGAACGATCGGTCGCGCGCACAATTTAAAATCGTCCTGGCACAGGCCGCAGTACCAATGCGCACACTCTCAATCCTGACATGCCAGACGAGCAACCGCAATTCCAACACACAACATCACGCGCGACCCCCCCCTTCGGTCTCGCCACTGTCTTTTTTCTATCGCTTCTGGCTCTGTGTGCTACGTAAAAGAGACGTTCGATCGAAGATCAATAGGACAAAAAGAATCGAAATAAGGAAGATACACATGTAAACATATTCAATACATCGTTGGCCTAAAGCGCTCCAGAAACGCAATCTCATTCAACCATCCTTCAATCAGATCCGTGCTGGCCGTACGGACCAAAACACGCAAATATTGTTCCTTGAGAAAATTAAAAGGCCATCGCAAGGACAGCAATTCAACGAACATTAATGACAACTCCCTTACCATCAAACAGGTGGGTAGATTTGCGGATAACAGCATTCTTGTAACGTGCCCGCATATCAGACCTGAACGCGCAGAGCGGCTGACCACACACGCATTCCCATGAAC
>JAHBMJ010004813.1:64632-77495 GCA_018398765.1 Chromera velia | reverse complement strand
GGGGGGGGGGGGTGATGGGAGGGAAGAGTGACAGGGACAAGCGGAGAAAACAGGCAAGAAAAGAAGAGGAGAGCCGTGCGGCGATCAGCAGGGATTTGCCTTTCTCCCCCTCTCCTTTGGTGAAGTCGAGCGGGTGGAGTGCGCTGTCTCGTCGGAGTGCTGAGGGGGAGTTGGTGGTGTCGGGTTTTTTTGAGGGTGACCATCCTTGCGGCGTTCTTCGAGTCGTTGCGTTGAGTGAGCACGCCGCAGAGCTGCTGGGTGTCTGGGAGTTTGAAGGCGATGTGGGGGGAGGGAGGAGACAGCAGGGGGACAGGAGAGGGAGCGAATTGTCGCAGAGAGGGGAAGTGGAGGGCGTTGGAGGGGGAATTTCTCGCAAGACGAAGACAAGGAAGGTGCGCTGGCTGGGAAGGGAAGAGGAAAAGATGCAGTGAAGGAGAATGAGTGTTATGCAGTGTTATTGTAGGTGTGTTTGAAAATCCATTCTGGCATCTCTGAAGAGGAGAAAAACGAAAACAAACAACAGAATGTTCTTATCGTTCTTCCTTATTGCCGTTTGTGTCCATGAAGGTTGATGACTCCAGATGCATCCGAATGTGCAACTGCGCAGGTTTCTCTGTGTGTTTGTGTATACGCGTGATAGGAGGATTCATCCGTTCATCACCCCCCCTGATGCCCTCTCTCTCGTTGCATGATTGCAGTCTCTTCTCCTCACGGGAGGGAGTGGGGGGAGCGCTGTGTCGGGTCTTCCGCCTGTGTCTTATGAGGGGGACACGAACGCGGAGGGGGAGCGCGAGGGTAAGGGTAAGCTTCTGGTGCGCGAGCAGTGTGTGTACGAAGGCAGCTGGCGGGGAGGCCTCCCTGAGGGTCACGGGAAGCACTTCTGTCTGAACGGAGAGGGGGGGTACGTGGGAGAGATGAAGAGAGGGATGCGGCACGGAAAGGGGGCCTTCTTCTGGAGGGACCAGCAGATTCCTAACGTCAGTCAGTCAGTCAGGGGAGGGAGTGAGTGACTCTGTAAGGGAGTGAGGTGGGGAGTGTTTCTCTCAGTGTGTTTGCCTGTTTGCCATTAATTCTATCGGGACTTTTTGTGCTGTGTCGCTTTTGCTTCGTTTGAATCCGAAGTTTCTTTCTGCCTGAAGACTTCCATTTGGGGGGGGTTCCTTCTGTGTGATTGAGACCGTTTGGACAAACCCAAAATTGACGCTTCACCAGACTTTCTTTTTTGCGTACATTTCTCACCCAGAAAGTTGAATTTCTCACAAATCGTCACGGGAAAGATTCTCTCTCCTTCGATGTATTTTTTTCCCTCACTCCTGCTGCCTCACCTCTGCAACAACATCGCAGCAAAATGACCCCGGAAAGAGGGCGGCTCGAGTTTACGAAGGACGGTGGTTGTTTGACAAGCAGTGTGACGTTGAGGCCTCCTACACGGACGAGTATGGGCGGACCCGGAAAGCCGATTTTTTGGAAGGAGAGATTCTCGAAGAGCGGGGGGAGGGGGCTTCTCACAGACGCCTGCAGTCCCCGTGCCCCAAAAGTTCCTTCCTTCAGGACTTTATTGATTCGTCAGTCTGTCGATCTGTCTGCATGCATGCATGCAGCATGCATGCAGTGAGAGAGTCATCATGCAGAAGTCTGTCTGTTCAGCGTCACAACTACACGCCTCGAAAATTGCTTTGCTGCATTCGTTTCCTTACAAATGAGCTAGAGCCAGTTTGGAGCTCGTTTTTAGGTGCGCTCTCTCAAATTCTCTTCTCCGTTTGATTTGATCTTCTAACTGTCATTTCTCTTTCTTCTTTAGTAATCAATCATCGTTTAATTGACGTTTCATTTCCCCCCATGCACCTTTTCTTTCACAAAGAAAGAAAGAATAAACAAACGAATGTTCGGCTTGCAGGGTGGGACCAGAGAGCAAGGACGGGCGGTTGGCGGTCCGTGCTCAGAACACAATGGGCGGGCGGAGAGAGGATGTGGTGAAAGCGTGGGAGCTTGCAGGGGCGATGGACAGCAGGGGGGGAGGGGGGGGGTCTGATGGGGGACCGGGAGCAGCACTAGGAGGCCAGACGCGGAGTCAAGGCACGATCGTCTACTTCGACAAAACTCGGTCGGTGAGTGCACGCTTCTTTCTTTCTTTCTTTCTTTCTTTCTCTTTGTTTGTTTGTGTTTGTTTCTGCCCGTCCACCCATGCACCCATCTGAAAGAAAGAACGACAGAAAGAAAGAACCGTTGATGATCTCCCTACGCCTTTGGTTGTCTCTTTCTTTGTCGTTGTGCATTTTTTTCACGTCTGCCTGTTTGTGCATTTCTTCTTCGTTTTGAGTGAGCTAGCATGCATGTCAGTACATGGACATGAAACAAAAACAAAGAGATCGAAGAAATCGTGTTCCTGCCTCCCTCCCTCTTGCACTTCTTCACTGTGTGCGTGCGTGCGTCAATGGGTGCATTTGATTGAATGATTGCAGCTACACCGGCGCTCTGCGGAAAGGAATGCGAGACGGGAAGGGGGAAGTGACTAACGAGAAGGGCGAAGTGATTTTCTCTGGAGAGGTCAGGTATCTCTTTCTCTCTCTCCCTCTCTTTTTTTATCTCTGTTTGTTTTGTGCTTATACGTACACGTTTGTGTGTATGTGTGTGTGTGTGTGTGTGTGTGTGTGTGCGTGCGTGTGTGTGCAGTTTGCAAACGACCGGATCCTGAAGACAGACCAATTCAAGGACCCCGATGGGATGAGTTATGAGGGCCAGAGGGACTCTGCGACGGGGATGCGTCAGGGTAAGGGTCGTCTGGTGGTGGGGGGCTCCCTGTTGTACGAAGGAGAGTGGGCGGAGGACAGGCCTGACGGCTTTGGAGTGCACAGGCTGACCTCTGGAGAGGGTGTGTATGCGGGAGAGTTCAGGAGGGGGAAGCGGCACGGGCTGGGGTTCTTTTTCTGGAACGATGACTGGCTCAAGAAAGAGAGACAGGAGCAGGACGAAAGAAATGGCCCCAGAGGATCGGTAAGTCGGTCGGTTCGGGTCTTCAGTTTTTTGTCTCTGTTCCTTCACTCACTCATTCCCTCAAGTGACATAGACGGTGTTTCTGCTGCTTTGGTTTTGCTATCCTCCTTTGTCATCTTGTCTGTCTGATGTTTTTCATGAACAGAATTTCCCCCCGACGCTTGTGTCTCTCTCATCCCCTTGTATTCCTATGTGTCGCTTCGATCACAGTATTCTCTCTGTCTCTACTCCCTCTCTCTCTCTCTCTCTCTCTCTCTCTGTGTGTGTGTGTGTGTGTGTGTGTGTTTCTTATATCTGGATTATCTCAATTGAAGCAGCGGGACCCTCCCCAAGCCGACTCAGAGCAGAGAGAGAGGAAAGAGAAGGAGAGGGAGACGAAGAAAGACAGCCGGTTGCGTGACCTCCAGGGCCGCTCTCTGTTGTCCAAGGGGGGAGACGGTGTCACGTCCCTAAGGGCTTACTTCGGTCTGTGGGTGTCTGACAAGGCCCACGACTCCCACGCACTCTTCGTGGACCTGCAGGCGGAGACGGAGAGAAGAGCTGGCAGGTTTGAGGTCCGAGACGGGCGCCTGCACTTGCCTGCTCAGGTGCTCCCTCAAGCGGCGGCGGCAAGAGGACAACTGAAGAAGAAGAGGGACGAGGAAGCAGGGGGGGGAAGAGGCACTGGCAGAGGGAGGGTGGGAATCGTTGAAGGGGGAGAATCCCGTCAAGGGGGCGCTGGTTCTCCTTCCTCCTCTCCGGCCCTGTTGGTGGGACCGTCGTCTGGTTTCCTCACTGATGCCATGACCGGGTAGGNNNNGATTGCCTCGATCCTCTGTTCTCTCTTTATTTCTCTCTGTCTCTGTCTCTCCTTGTCTGCCTCTCTCTCTCTCTTCTAGTCTCTCTCTCCATGTAAGCATCCATCCTCTTTCCCTCTCTCTATCTTGTTTCACTACCATCTCTCTCTCTCTTTCAGTCGCTTGTGGTTCATGCTGCCATCCTTGCCGTTTGTTTTGCCTCCCTCTTCAGTGTTCGCATTCCGCTCTGCCTGCCTGTTTTCCCTTTTTCTCTTTTTTGTTTGTATCCGATATGTGTCAACAGTATTGTCAAAGCACGCGGGGAGTCAGGGTGGGGGACCTTGGTGTGTTTTTTGAGATTGTATTTGGTTGCAGTCGTGGATGGTGAAGGGGTTAGTTCATCTGGCTGTTCGTCTTTCCTTTGTGTGCAGAACGAAGGAGGTGAGCTTTTCAGGCCGCTTGGACTTTGAGCTTCTTCTCCGTCTGATCGGCGCCTCTGCTGATGGGTGGGGACGCGTGCGGGATCAACACAGAGGTCCGTTGGTCGGGCTTTGTGGGGGTGCTGTATTGACCTGCCGAGGAAGGGGACAGTCTGTACGAAGGTTTTGCTTGGAAGTGCATTCTTTCTGTAAATCTCTTGTTTATGTTCGTTTCTTTCTTCATCCCATCTCCTCGTTTTCCCTGCTCTGCTCTGCTGTGTTCCTCTCCTCTGCACTCGGATGGATGGATGGAATTAAGGATGTTCTCGGTTGGTTGTATGGTTGCATCATGCCTGCAGGGTTCGATGCGGAGAGCCTGTTGGGGTCTCACTCCGACGACTTCGCTGCGGCCGCAGTCGCAGGTGATCCCTCGGCCTCTGCTCTCCTCTCTCTCTCTCCGTCTTCTGTCCGGCGCCCTCAGGCTCCTCACACTCACAGTCAGACAGAGAAGAGGAGGAGGACAGAACCTGGCAGGGCAGCAACAGCGGAAGGGGGGGGGCAGAACAACCGCACGGGGGCCTCTGTGTTGCCCTGGGGATCTCTGGGAAGTGGGGGTGAGCCTCAGCCTGAGAGTCACCAGCAGCGGGGGGAGGGGGAGGTTCTCGTTCCTCTGAGTGCGAGGAGAGGGTCCACGAGTGGGGGCGGCGGCGCCCTGGGACCCCTCTCTCTCTCTCTCTTCCCGGCGGCCGGGGGGGCAGAGGCGGCAGAGGGTCCCTCGACTGCGCGGGAGGTCATCAGGGAGAGGCGATAGCTAGGAGACAGAGAGACAGAGAGAGGGCGCGAATGCTTCCAAAAAGAAAAGGGGAAAGAATAATTTGTGAGTCTGGATGGCCGCGGGGAAGGCAGGGAACGAATTGACGGGTGAATGTTTTTTTCTTTTTCTTCTCCCCGCCCGCTGCCGTCCCTGCCTCCCTTCTCTGGAAAGAAAGAAAGAAACAAACAAAGAAAGAGGAAAAGATGATCGATCGAGAGGTGAGGTGAATGGATGGATGGATGGATGATCATGTCGGAGATCGATCGAGGAAGGGCCGGGGAGAGCTCGGGAGAGCCAGCGGGTTTCTTTGCGGGTTTGCATTACCAAGTCTGTCGGTCAGTTCAGAGAGAGGGAGAGAGAGAGAGAGAGAGAGAGAGATCGACTTCAGCTAGTGGTGTGAACTTTTTTTTTTCCTTTTTCGTCTCTTGCTTCCATCCTCGTCCCTTCAGATCGACATTCAGCTGCCTGGCTGTCTCCCTGCCTTCCTGCCTTCTGGTCGATACCTGGGTCCATGGATACACTTTTTTGTTTTGTTCGGTCTCTTCTGGTCGGTCCATTGATACCTGTGAAGAAGAATCGCTGAGCTCCCAGATCCGGTTCTATATGCAGCGCCTGACTGTGCACCATCAACTAGAACATTTCTGGCTGGGTATGTGCACGTGGATTTTCATAGTCTGTTTTATCAGACATGCCACATACAAGTCACTAACATCTGTAATTGTAAAAATCATATTAGTACAACAGTTCAACTCTAGAGGCAAGTATCGACCTGAACCACCTATGAGCTCTCCATGTCTTCCCACGACCTTGCTTTATCCGTTAGGAGCGGCTGATCGTCACTCCGTCTATCCGAGTGCTGCCGTTGCCGCTGCCCCTCCCTCGACGCTCACTCTTCGCACTTCTCCCCTGGTGCCCCACAGGCATCCGCTGGCTGCTCTGTGCTGCGCTGCCTGTATTCTTGCCCTCATTACAAATTATAAAACTTTGTTCATAATAAATTAGATAATAAAATAATGTGTTTAATTATTATTTTTGTTATTATGTGTCTAGTTATGTATCATCTTTACTTTTCAGAGTCTAGTTTATACTAGTCCAAGCTTGTACGATAAGGAGAGATAAACATAAAACTCACTGAATATTTTATAATGAAAGCTAAAGTAAAAGTTTATATTATTTAATTATAACTAGCATTATCAGCTAGATTACTATAAATGTTTTATACTGAAAACTAATGCACATACGCTAGTAGATCGAGTCTGATCAACTAATTTCTATACTTGTTATACTCTAATAGTTCTCACCCAACCTCAAAGTTCTGCAAAACAGCACCAGCCTAGGCACAAACAAGCGAACGGCCGGACTAGCAGATTTGTAGGCAGATTCGATCATCAGAGGGACCAGTCATTCTGACAAGGAGACGGCAAGGGACTTAAAGAGACGGCAAAATGAAAATACGTATTCCACCTAACAGGCCAACTCGGCTCACAAGCCGCTGCACTGAAATCGATCTAGGGAGGAATTATAGCAGTCGTTAGACAGTCTCGGACGTCACAGTGATGACTTGTCACATGCACATCGTCATACATATTTACTGTAAAGTGAGCAAAATGGTGACAAAGTAGTGAGTATAGGTTGCTGCGCGCGCGGGGGGGGGCCCGGGCCGCGGAGGGCGCGGGCCGGGGGCCGGCGGCATGCATGCTGCATGCACGCGCGCGGCGCGGCTCATGCAGACTTTTGGGGTGCTTTTGTCATGCAGTGTCGGTATCATCTGTGCGGCTGATTCTGTGGTCGATCCTCCCACTGAGTAGACGTCCAGATACCGTTTGTAGCTTCTCTCTCAAAAACGAAAAGAGGACCCCATTCCACTGACATCCTCTCGTGCTGTCACACTGGCTTCTTCGATCCGACAGTCTGTTCAGACTAAGGACGTGCATGCAGTGTAGAGCTCGAGGTTTGCTCCAGGTTACCACATGAATCTTCTGTGCGAACTCCACTCGCACCTGGTGAGGGCGCCGAAGTGCGTCGATTGTTACGAACGGTGGTGTTTCCTTGAAGATCATTTCCCGAAAAGTCGGTCAAATCTCCGCATGTAAGCCAGTTTCTCACTCAAATTTTTGGTGTGCGCTCACAAGGGTGTTGTTTCCCTCTGTATCTGTGTGTTCATCCTTGCAGCCGCCGATGCGCATACAAAAGACCGGCCTTGCTTTTGTCGGAAATGCTGGTTTGAAGGCCAATTCAGTGCACTACCGAGGGACGATGGTCAGTACCGGGAATTGGGGATGTTCGAAACTCACTGTTTAATCTCAATTGTTTTGGTCTTCTAGGTTGTTCTGGGTGATATTGTGGATGGGTGCAGAGATTGGTCACTAGGGTGCTCCCTGACGCTTCTTGCATAACATTCACGCATAGCCTCCAGCCTCTGTGCATCCCCATATCTGAGCCCTCTGCCCGTTTCAGATGTATGACCATTGAATTGATCTACGGATGGCGAATCTGACATGAAAGCCGTGCATAAAGCGCTGCATTTTTGGTGGTTTGCTTGGCTGCAGAGAACAAGAGGAAGATCTTTGTGGGGAATCTGCTCGATCGGGACGGAAACCTGATTCCTCTAGGTCCGTCAGACGGCTGTCATGGGTATGAAATACCATTCAACACAAACGTGTGTACTCGTGCCCGACTTTTTTCCACTCTTTTCTCACCTGTGCAGTCCACTCACATGCACCGCTTTATGTGGGTCTAAAACTCTCCTCCGACATTTCATGTTCAGAGGATTCGTATGTGTATGCCGGTGTATGCATACGTGAATGATCAAAAACTCATGACAGTCGCGGCTGTTCTTTTTCCTCTTTCCGCTCACATCTTTCCCTGGGCCAACACCTGTTATTATCTGTCCGTATCTGTCATCTTTCCGTCTCCCCTCCGTTGCGTCTGCTCTCATTTCTCATTTGTGCCCGTCTCTCTCTCATTCTCTCCCCCTTCCTCGCTCACCCCCTCCTTCTTTCTTTTTTCCCTCTCTTTTTATCTATCCCCCCACCCCCTCGATATCCCTCCGAGGGCGCTTCCATAGCCATCCTCCCGGTGCCGCGCGTTTTCTCGTTTCCATTGCGTTTGTGAAATTATGTCTCTGAAACAGCTGGACGGGGGATCCGAAGTGATAGATCCCATGTTGGTCTTGTCCCGCCTGTCCATCTTTGCATGTGCCCGACTACTTGCTCAGCTCGCTGCTTGGATCTGCATGACTAGTGTACATGCAGTGGCCTTATGCAGTGCAGCAGAAGACTTCAGTCATTTCCTGTGATAATATTTATGAATCATGTGGTTCTGTGCAAATGTCTGTGCAGACCTGCTTGTGACCTATTTTATGTCCTTTGGGAAGGTCGAGAGGATCGACCATTTTAAGGAACAGGCAGAGCCATTCCGTCCCCGCCCTTTCGGTTTTGTCATCTACTACAAAGAACGCTACAGACAGAGGGCCCTCAGCCAGCAGTACCATGCCATGAAGGTGCCGACTGGGGGAGGGCGCGAACGGATTCACAAGTTGCGAGTGCAGGCCCCGAAAGTCGACCCTCGAGAGAAGAGCGGCAGCAGCAGAAACAGAGTCAGTCAGGCTGAGGGGGGAAATGGGAAGAGGAAGACGTTGGCATGCATTCGAATCATTCAGCGATCGCTTGTCAAACTGTTGAGGTATTTTTTATCCATATTTTTCTCTGTTCAAATACGATGAACAAAACGGTTTTTGTCTATAGTATCTTGCTTCAGTTTCCTTGCTGTTTGTCTCATTTTCACTGACTGATTGACCTCAAAGACTTTGTCAACTCAGACCTAATCGGTGAGCATATGGACTAGATGTTTGCCGCTTTGGCCCAGCCCGTTTCTGTCACTGAATGGATCGACCCGCCGCACGTGTACCAGGTCCTACAAAGTGACATCTCTTGCTATACTGTACCATTGCGCAGGCTCATGTAGCACCCAGTCTTTGTGACTGTTGTATACTGTTGTCAAATAAACGAAATCGAAAAACGAAATCAAAAAACCGGATATCTACGTAGACATACGTACGTTTTTCTATGCGCTTCTATGTTGTTCCGCAGCACTCCGTATTCGTCAAAGCGCGTCTCCTGCCCTCCTGGACCCAGCACATTGAGGGTCCCCCGATTTGTGACAACACTGAGGGCCCCCCGATCTCCGACAAGAGCGAGGGCCCCCCGATCTCCGACAAGAGCGAGGGCCCCCCGATTACCGACAAGAGCGAGGGCCCCCGGATCTCCGACAAGAGCGAGGGCCCCCCGAATTCCGACAAGAGCGAGGGCCCCCCGATCTCCGACGCAGAGAAGGGGGGCAGAGGGATCCTGCGAAAGGGCACCTGCTTTGGCCTTCCAGTGAGAGAGCTCCCGCCGCTGGGTGTCTATTGCGCGTTTCTTGAATGGTCTTTCTGAGTGGCGTTTGTTGGGTGATTTCGGTGGATGGAAAGGCGGGTTGCACGCATGCACGCAAGAAGGGCTTCCCTGATCGAATTGTACGTACGAATCTGCATCGGATGCGCAGCAGGAATTTATTGGGTGATTTCGGTGGATGGAAAGGCGGGTTGCACGCATGCACGCAAGAAGAGCTTCCCTGATCGAAATGCCGATACGAATATGTATCGGATGCGCAGCAGGAATTTATTGGGTGATTTCGGTGGATGGAAAGGCGGGTTGCACGCATGCACGCAAGAAGGGGTTCCCTGATCGAAATGTAGATATGAATATGTATCGGATGCGCAGCAGGAATTTATTGGGCGATTTCGGTGGATGGAAAGGCGGGTTGCACGCATGCACACAAGAAGGGGTTCCCTGATCGAAATGTAGATACGAATATGCATCAAATGCGCAGCAGGAATTTAGGTGATTTCGGTGGACGGAAATGTCAAGCGATGTCAAGCGATTTGCACGCGCTAAAAAAAGTGTTCTCTGAGACATACACGTACGGATGTATATTACACAGTTAGCAATACTCAACAAAAACTTATGGGGTGATTTCGGTGGTTGCAAACGCAAGTTGCAGAGACTCAGTGCAAAGTTTCCAAAAACTTGGCAAATGCGTATCGTTTAGTATCATTTTAGTGAGAAATTGTTGAACGCACAAGTTACTGACATCAATACAAATTATGAATGCAAATCCTTCAAAACTTTAATTGAAGCTACATAGAAATCGATAGAATTATAATGATAGTGATTAACTACCAGTATTAATACTGTATTATTTAAAATAAACTAAAACTTCAGTCCGTATAGTAATTACAGTATAAAGTTGCACCTAAAGTTATACCCAAAAAGTGTAGCAAAATGTATACCACATCCTCTGTAAATATCTGCCAGTGCCCTCTCTTCAGAGCGATGACGGGTGGTTATATGCAGCGGGGGGAGCTAGAGAAGACCTGCTCGGCTTGCTTTCAGGCTGATAGAAAAGTATATGATGAGATTCACCTGCTCATAGAATGTGCAGGGACAGAGAGGGAGAGACAAAAGCTTGACAAAATTATAAAGAGAATATAAAAGAGCGCGCGCCGATTGAGAAACGGGTGGAAATTGTACAATGGGTGGCTGTCTCAGCTAGTAGAGGAGTGGGGGCCTGAGTAACTGTGAGGGAGAATCAAAAGAAAGTCCGAGAGACGATCGGTCTAATATTGTTGTTCCAGCCTCTGGCAGACATGAGGGCGATCGAAGAGTGTATATAGCTAAATTGGCGTGAGTTTATGATATCATTTGTAAATGAATCCTAGAATGGATCAATATGCTAGGTTAACAAACCAACATTGCATGTCATGTCCCATGGTTGGTCAGAGCCTAAGTAGTGGCTCACCGGCTCTAGCACCAGCTTTAACCACCTCAATTCAACTCAATTCATGGTCTATATCACTGACAATTTAAATTTCCAATTACGTTTTTAAACAGTTTTTTTAAGGTTAAAAGTGTATGCATATAAAGTTAATTGGTGATTAGATCTGAAATATTTGAGTTTTAGAATGTTTATTACACGTAACTTTATACACAAATTCACAGCTTTGTACACTAAGTTTTTAAAGTAAAAAAAAATGTTTCCAAATTGCTTCCAATTGGGAATTTGGGATTCCAAATTCCTAATTCGGCACTTAACAACTGCATTTCTTCTCAAACTCTTCCACTCCTGGCAGGGCGTGCTATAAGCGAGGCTGCTTTATGTGATGTTGACTGCCAGCCATGCAACGCTACCTCATAATGCTATCCTCTTCCCTGCTTGTACTTCCTAAGAATTTCCTTCACCTGACAGCCCTGAACTTAGCTTCCCTTCTTTTCTTTGACTGCCTTCTTCGGGTGCTCAGAAGAAATGTAGTTGTTAAGCTATTTACTAAATCTTACGAAATGACGGTCCATCATTTAACAATCTGCGTTGAGTGTTGTGACTTGCCGAACGCTAGACGCCTATTATGGGCTAATAGCGATGGCGTATGATGATGATGATGAATTTAGCACTAGATTGGGCATTCCAATTCTCCTTAGAATTCTCCCAATTACTCCTAAATACGATAGGGTATGCAGTGCACTGAGTGTAGTATGGTTTTCAATCTATAGATTACCCCTGCTGGTTAGTTTCAAGTTTAGTGTTGGTGTATTATTCGCAATTTATGTCATAGTATTGATGTATAAATTAGTAAGTACTACCATGTACTACCCATATTTGTCTCCGTTTGATTCCCTATACCGCGGCCTGGTGCATGAAGCAACGATTTCTTGTTTGGTTCAGCCTCCTACTGATGTGCTGTCAGTCCTCAGCCATTGTTCAGCCATCGCCAAACCCTCAGCGACCTGTCGGAGGAGACGGCCACCACGAGATCCCCTGTGGCGATCACTTCGTTCACGGGGTGTCCGGAGGAGGGAGCGAGGGATTTGCCGACCTGCAAAAAAAAAGAGAGAAGAGAGGCAGAGAGACGGACAGACAGACCCAAGAATGAATAGACGAAAAGAGACACATGCAGACCGGCATTCTCCTGTTTTCCTCTTTCTCTCTCAATGTCTGCATGCAGACAGCTAGATCAAACGAATGAACTAAAGCAATGCCCGAAGGATGAATGACGAATGCCCGAAGGGAAGGGAAGGTGTTCGAACAACCGGCCGAACATTCGCCCTTATTGCTCAGACAGACCACACTCTTCTTCCTCTTCCCCCTTCCCTCACATCAAAGAGAGAGAAAACAAGTATGTAAGAAAGAAAGAAAGTGAGAAAGAAAGAAAGAAAGAAAGAAAGAAAGAAGGAAAGAAAGAAAGAAAGACAGACAGACAGAAAGAAAGACAGACAGACAGACAGAAAGAAAGAACGAAAGAAAGAAAAGAAAAAAAAGAAAGAAAGAAAGAAAGAAAGAAAATAATAAAGAAAGAAGCGCAGAAAAGAAATAAAGAAAGGCAGACACAGCGAGGAATTCCTCTCTCTGTACTTCTGTCTGTGCTGTCTCTCTCTCTCTCTCTCTCTCTCTCTCTCTCAGATGGACGGAGAAGTGCAGGAAAGTGCACAACGCATCTTGAACTCTGGTGGCTGTCGAATCTTTTTGGCACTCACAGATAGACAGACAGACAGACAGACAGACAGACAGACTATATCGTCTTTTATCGTCTTTTCTGTACAGACAGACAGGCAGGCAGACAGAAAGAAGAGAGCTCCATTCTATGTTTTTGCCATGCAGAGAGAGCGGTGCATGACGATAGGAGGAAGAGGATGTCGTCGGAAGAATTGTAAAACTGTTGCAGAGACAAATTCTTTCCTTCCTTCATTCATTCCACCGAAAAAAGAGGAGAGGAATTGAGTCAAATCACGGAACAGATCGAGAGAGAGAGAGAGAGGGGGGGGG
>JAHBMJ010004813.1:19997-60454 GCA_018398765.1 Chromera velia | reverse complement strand
CACANCCCCCATGCTTCCCCCACTTTCCCCCCCGCTGCCGCCCAGTCCCCGAGTCTGCCCCTGCCCCTGCCAGGCTGGCCCCTCTGTCCCCCACAGCGCTCGGCGTTGAGGTTGCTGCTGCTGTTGTTGTTGACGCTGCCTTCCCGCCCTTGCAGCCAGAGAGTGACAACTGGAGGCTAGCTCGGCGAGCTGGTGGGACACCAAAGTAGGATCTTCACACACTGCCGCTGCGGGCGTCTTCCGGCTGCTTTCTTGAAGGTTTCGGCTTTCTGACGGCCTCCGCCCGTCCCCATGCACGGCAACAAATCGCAAAGTTGGATGGGGCTCCGCCTCCGTGGGGGCCTCAAGAGATACGCCTCCACTCCCAGCAGCTGTGGCTATGTTTTGCTGAGATGTGCTGCTGTTGCTTCCGTGATGAATTGGAGGGAGTTTGTCAGCATTCGACCCTCCTCCTGTACTCGTGTGGGTCTCTGTGCTGTCTAGGTGTGCTCCTCCCGTGCGTGCAGCTGTTGATTCCGTTTCTCTGTCTCTGTCTCTGTCTGGCTGATTCGGGTCTTTCTCTCTGTCTCTGTCTCTGTCTCTCCCCCCCTCGTCCCCCTCTGCAGCAAAGAAAACAGAGGACGACCCGGTCCCTCCAAGAGAGTGACTGTCACTCCCCGTGTGCCGCACCGTCGCAATGGAACGATGCGAGCGGCCTTGGCTGCACACACTCACTCCCTTCAGGTCACAAACACCCCCCCCGTCTCCCGTCACACCCCCACTCAAATTCGATCTCCCCCCCTCCGCTTCTCCCTTATGATGGAGATGATGCACCGAAGACAATGAAGGCAGCGCAGCACCACCCCCAACCCCATCTATTGCCTGAGCGACACAGGACGACAGACGCGACTTCAGAGCCTGCACGTCCTGGGTCCCGTTCTTCGGAGAGACCAGACGGGGGGACCCTCCGGACTGCGCCTGCTGAGAACTTCTTCTCTTGTCAGTAGACGTCTGAGCACCCGCAAAAACAGACACAGAGGCAGAAGCGGAGGTAGAGGAAGGACCCACGTCAGCAAAGGGGGGGGAGGCGAATGTCCGTTCTTCCATGAAACGTCTTACCCCCCCCCCTTCCCTTTCCCCTCCGTCGCCCCCCATTTTCTTCGTCTGTCCAACCAACGCGGTACAGTGCGCCGCCTGTTCCCTCATCTCCTCCTTCACCCGCTGCTCGAGGGCAAAAAGGCCGGCGCGAACGTCCACCGGCTGCTCGGAGGCCATCAACTGATCCACCAGATGCCTGCACACACACACACCGACGCACGCACGCACGCTCCCACAGTCCTTCTCACACAAGTTCAAAATCTCATCCATTCCTCCGCGGTGGTTCTGGAGACTAAAGAAGTACGCGGAAGGTGAAACATGAAAAGAAGCGGTTGCCTGCCTGAGTCTGAGGGGAGAATCAGTGAGGAAGCGGGAGGGCCGAAACGCGAAGCCACAGTGGACTGGTAGCACTCAGCAGCTGAACAAAAAAAAGGGGGAAGACAGAGGGGTCAGCTGCACGCACACACGTCTCGACGCAATCAAAATCGAATACTTCCACGGGACACACACATGCCGTAGCCAACTTGCATAGCCGAAAGAGTCAATTGACGCACGCATGTGTCCACCAGATCTGTCCGAACACAAAAAGAATGACCAGACAAGCAGCAGACAGATTTCGTCTTTCTCTTTGTGTATGTGTGTGTGTGTGTGTGGGCGTGTGTTGTGTGTACGTTCGGGCTGACTCACTTAATCTCTCGGAAATGGGCTGTACTTCGAAGTTGCCGCTCTTCGTGCATCTCAATGAGAGCCTGTTGGGTTTTGAACTGTTTGACCCTTCTCGTTTTTGTCCCCTCCCCTCCTGCCGTCTGGCCGTCTCCGACTCCTTCTTCTTCAAGTTGGTCTTCCTCTGCATGATCTTCTTCCATTCCTGGGTTGTTGGGGTCTCCCTCCGTCTCCGTCTCCCCCTCCTCTTCCTCTTCTTCGTCCTCTTCCTCTTCTTCTTCTACTGTCAGGGTGATTGTGCCCTCCCCCATCATGTCGTCATCTGCCCCCCCCTCAGTCTCCGAATACTCCCCCTCTGTCCCCCCCCCAATATTCTCCCCTCTTCCTCTTCCATCAACCTCCACCAAGCCATCCTCCTCTTCCTCCACCTCAGCAATACGCGCTTGTTCCTTCTCCCTCTCTCCCTCTCCCCCAATTTCTCCGTCCACAGAGGCGGCGGGAATGTCCTCTGATGGCAACTCTGCAACGCTTTGCCCTGCCTTTTCCTTTTCCTTCTCGGTTGTTATTTCATCCTCCACCTCACTCTCAGCAGAGAGAAACTCACGAGACGAGTCCCCGCTGCCTTTCTTCTTCAACCCTCCCGCGCCGTCCCCTTCAACAATCTCCGATGCCCTCGCCCCACTCTGCCGTTGGAACTGCGATAACAAATTCCGCACAGCACTCCCTCCAGAGTCCAAAGCTGTCCGCGATTGCGCGCGGCTCTCCACCGACCTCCGTCCGCTGGCAGATACCCGAAATGCTGTCGGGGGTGGAGAGGGAGAAGATGCTTCACCGCCTTCCCCCCCTTCCTGGCCACTGACTGCCAGTGCCGGGGGCGGACTTTTCCCGGTTGCCTGTTGGAAGACTGCTGCTGCCTTCGCTTCTTCGACAAATGCCGCCTGTTGGTGAAGTTTTTCTTCTCTGTCCTTTTCGTTTTCTTCTTTCAATGTGTCCAAACTCTGCAAGACCTGCTCGTTGTCCGGGCGCGTCTCCATATTTTTCAGTTTCATCAGTCGGCGCTTCTCTTCCCATTTCTTCTGCCGCTCACGGCTCTGCTGAAAGATTGCCTCGGCCGCTGCTACAGAATCGGCTGCGGCACCGGACTGCAGCGGCTGTTGAGAGGCGCTGGCAGTCAATTTGCCTCCCGAGGGCCCGGAAAGCATTTGGGAGACGTCTTCTTCATTGTCAGGACAGGAAGACGCAGAGACTGCAGCATTGGAGGAGACGGACTCAAATCGAGGAGGGGGCCCTCTCTCCCTTTCCTTTTCCTTCTCTCTCTCCGCATATCCTCTCGCCGCCTGTCCTCTCCTCACACTGCCGACGTCACTGGCTGCCACTGTCCCTCTCTCCCTCTCCTCCCTGTCTCCCCTTCCTCTCCTGTTGTCGCCCCTGGCGCCCGCCTGCGGAGGACCAAAACTCATCACTGAAACGCCCTGAAGAGCTCCCGAAAGCTCCGCTCGGGACCTCTGCCTGCCCATCATCATCTCCCCATACCGAGGGGCTTGCTGCGTCCCTTGCTGAGCAGCACCCTGCCCCCCCTGCCCACGCAATCGGTCTCGTCCCCTCACAGGCACACCCGACCCCCCCCCTCCTCCTCCGGCTGCCCGAGCGAGGTCATCACTCGACTGATTCAAAACGTTTTTACCCGTCAACCTCCACTGTTGGGCTGCCGGGGCCTGTTGCTGCTGCTGCTGAGTGCGGGTCCGGACAACGTTGGTGCCCGGCGCCGCCGCCTGTCTGGCTGCCGAAGCTGCGGTGGGTTTTGTGGCCTCTCCAGAGAGAGACTGGAGGCCTCCCCCCGTGACTTGGAGCGCCTGCTGCTGCTGTTGCTGGGCTGCTGCGACAGTTGCCTGTCTCTGTCTGACTCCCCAAGACATCAGGAGCTCGTTGTTCTCCACAATCTCTTTCTCCTTCTCCTGGAGACGTTTGCGGAACTGACGCTGAGCGCGCTGAGCCTGCAGACAAACACAAAGAAAGAAAGAAAGACAGAAAGAAAGAAAGAAAGAAAGAAAGAAAGAAAGAAAGAAAAACCATTTCTGTCTGACAATGAGAATCATTTTCTTTTTTACACTCGATGTTAAATTTGAATTTTAATTCCTTCCTTCTCAAGAAGTGAGTCGGGGAAGGCCCCTTTTCTCTCCGCACACTTTGCGTATGTGAAGGAAGGAGCACGCGAAGACAAACAAACAAACACAGTTAGTTCAGAAGTCATTCGATCTCTCTCTCTCTCTCTCTTTCTCGAAAGTTTGATTGCCTCTGCATGTGGTGCGAGAATCAATCGGCCTGTCGATCATTCGAAGCATTCATCTTTGTTCCTGTTCTGGTCTGTTTGTTTCTCTTTCCGTCTCTTCAGCAGTCTCGCCGTGCTTTTAGCCGTCCGTCCCCTCAATTCGTCTTCCCTTTCTGAATTTATGTCACGACGCCTCATTGCTACCAACTGGGAGGCTCTGCTCTCGATCGATCGGTCAGGTCTCGATCAGCTCCCTCCCTCCCTCCCTGCCTACCTGAACACGCGCAGTCTGCTCTGCCTGCAGAAGGGCATTCCTCTCCGTTTCCACCAGACCCATCTGGACCTCCTTCACCTCCAGCCCTAGTTTCAACCGCGTCAGCTCCTCGAAGAGCACCTGCAGGCAGGCAGGCAAACGAACGGCGGTCTTCACATAGAGGACGCACGCAGACACAAACAACAAGGGACTCAGAGAGATGCTTGGATCGAGCGCACTCGCAAGCGGGCAGTCAGCCAGGGGATGATCAAGTTGGAGAGAGGACGAAAACGCTGAGCGCAGAGAGTCACATGCTTCCTTTCACGCGAACAGAGTGTCTGTCTATCTGTGTGCACCTGCGACACAAAAGCGACCACAAACAGAGACGCTTCTCAAAAGGCACCGATCGCATTTCAACAATTTGGGGAAGGAAGAAATACCGGACGAGAGAAAAAAAGTGACTGACTGACTGACAGGTGTAATGTCCTGTTGGCAGTCCGCGAATGCCCTGGCAGTCGCCTCTGAGCATTCCCTCACCAGTGCCTCTGGAGAGACCGTCACGGAGAGTTGCCCGATTTCCGCCTGATGATCGCACCACGACATCAGAAAAGAAAAAAAAAAAGAAACCGCTTGCATGTCTCCGCAGAATTGCCGGGGATTGACGAGGGGACAGAGACAGAAATTAAGAGCCAGGCATGAGCATGAAAAGAGAGACAGCAGAAAAACAAAGGAGGTACGCAGGCAGTCAACGCAGTTCATGCTATTCGTAGACAAGAGGGATTCAAGAAGGAAACTCACGTTGCGTATCTCCCTTGAAAAAAAAGTAAAAAAGAATTTCGTCTTGCAGGGCTCACCTTCATCTTCTTTGCCTGTACATGGAGCTGATGGTGCTCTTCTCTTGCCGCGTCTGCCTGTGCAAGTGCCTCGTTGTACTGTCTCAAAATACAATCCGAGGTCGTGCCTCTGAAGACGAACGAAGGGAGGGGAAAAGGGGGAAGGGAAGAGTCAGGCAAGGCAAAAACAACGCCTCCCTGCTTACAAAAAAAGGAATCAGAGAGAAGATGGGAGGAGAGGTGTGTAGAACGGAGTGAGCGGTAGATGGATGAAAGAAATTCTTGATCGATTGATGCTTTTCTCTTCTCGATCCGGGGGACCGGAGGAAATTTGAAGAACCTGATGGCAGCCAGCCTCCACCATGGACTGTTCTCTGTCTCTTTTTCCCTTCTTCGATCGGCAATTCGATCCATCTTTCTTTCAGATTTACCAGAAGGACCTCACCGCTCTGAAAAATCTCAAAAAATGTGTGTGTGTGTGTGTGTGTGTGTGTCACGTAGAAGGCTGATGTTTTTTCTCGAGCATGTGAACTTCCCGATCTTCCTTGGTCCAATGACTTTGTGAAGATTTGTTCATTCACTCACTTATACTCACTCACTTACTGACTGACTTTGCAGATGCCAGCTGGTTCTGCGCCTCGTCCGCTTTCCGCCGGAATTTCTCTTCCTGCATGAGTGCGAACGAGACAACGCGAAAGGGGCAGAGAGTGAGTGTTCGTCTTCATGGAATGAAATCTGGCTTGGGACGGCGTCACTGCACTTTTTTCGTGGTCATTTTTAGTTGGTTGTTTTCTCAAAAAGGCTGAGAGATCGAAAAGANCAGGCAGTCAACGCAGTTCATGCTATTCGTAGACAAGAGGGATTCAAGAAGGAAACTCACGTTGCGTATCTCCCTTGAAAAAAAAGTAAAAAAGAATTTCGTCTTGCAGGGCTCACCTTCATCTTCTTTGCCTGTACATGGAGCTGATGGTGCTCTTCTCTTGCCGCGTCTGCCTGTGCAAGTGCCTCGTTGTACTGTCTCAAAATACAATCCGAGGTCGTGCCTCTGAAGACGAACGAAGGGAGGGGAAAAGGGGGAAGGGAAGAGTCAGGCAAGGCAAAAACAACGCCTCCCTGCTTACAAAAAAAGGAATCAGAGAGAAGATGGGAGGAGAGGTGTGTAGAACGGAGTGAGCGGTAGATGGATGAAAGAAATTCTTGATCGATTGATGCTTTTCTCTTCTCGATCCGGGGGACCGGAGGAAATTTGAAGAACCTGATGGCAGCCAGCCTCCACCATGGACTGTTCTCTGTCTCTTTTTCCCTTCTTCGATCGGCAATTCGATCCATCTTTCTTTCAGATTTACCAGAAGGACCTCACCGCTCTGAAAAATCTCAAAAAATGTGTGTGTGTGTGTGTGTGTGTGTGTCACGTAGAAGGCTGATGTTTTTTCTCGAGCATGTGAACTTCCCGATCTTCCTTGGTCCAATGACTTTGTGAAGATTTGTTCATTCACTCACTTATACTCACTCACTTACTGACTGACTTTGCAGATGCCAGCTGGTTCTGCGCCTCGTCCGCTTTCCGCCGGAATTTCTCTTCCTGCATGAGTGCGAACGAGACAACGCGAAAGGGGCAGAGAGTGAGTGTTCGTCTTCATGGAATGAAATCTGGCTTGGGACGGCGTCACTGCACTTTTTTCGTGGTCATTTTTAGTTGGTTGTTTTCTCAAAAAGGCTGAGAGATCGAAAAGAAACAAACAGCAGCAACAAATAGAAAAGAGAAAAAGGGAAAACCGAAAAAGAGGATGTTGCCGACATGAATCAATTGTACCCTGATGACCACAAACAAATATTTCGCCGATCAGACGTTCACCTTGCATGTGTCTGCATGCCGTTGAAGGCCATGATGCTTACGAAACAAAAGAAACAATTCACCAATCGAACTTCCTCGAAAGAAACCAAAGGAGATTTATTTGATTCATTGAGCGGCCGACTGACCCGAACAACGCACTCATCGGCCTCCATCATCAAAGCTGAGAGCTCAAATTCCAATCGCTTGGCACGGACCTGCAAGAGAAGAGAAGAGAAGGGAAAAAGAACGAAAATGAAGAAACGAGGGGAAAAAAGCACTATGTGTACATACACGTGCACCCACGGCATTCAGACTCGTCCGTCTCTCGACCGACCGGCATCTGCAACCTGCTGACTCAACAACTCACTTAAGTTTCCTTTCATTCCTCACCCATCCTCTTCTATACCGCACGAAGAAACAACCAGACACACAGACCTTTCTTTCCACAAGCGCCTGGGCCCATTCCCTGATGGCAATTTCCGTTCCTTCCCCCAAGTTCTTTTCTCTCTCCCGCTGCCGCTGCCGTCTCTCCGCTCTCTTCCTGAGACGCCGTCTCCTCACTGCCGTCTCCAACCGTTTCCTTCCCCCCCTTCCACTCGCACCAGCCGCACTCGACGCACCCCCCTCCTCCGTCCCCTCCCCTTCTACTCCCACCAAAATGTCCTCCTCCTCCTCCTCCCCGTCTCCCTCCAATGCCGCCTGGAGCTCTGCCTCCAACGCCTCCTCCTCGGCCTCCAAGTCCTGCGTCTCCGTTGCCGTGTCGTTGTCATTCTCGTCGTCATCGCTCCCCTCGTCCTCCCCTGTCGGCAACGCGAGAGATTCCTGGACGGCAGCCAGTCGGGCAGCCAGGCTCGGGGCGTTGGCGGAGAACGGAAGGGGTGAAGAGGAGGAGGAGGAACCTGTGGTGGTGGGTGAGCCCATTCCTGTAGAACCCCGCTCTTTTTCTCTCTCTTTCTCACCTCCCTCTCTCTTCTGATGAACAGCTTGCCGCTGCTTCTGCTCACCCAAGAATGTCTCGGCAGCCTTAAGCCATGCAGGCGCAACCCCTGCACCCTGCGCGCCCCCGGCAGCCTTCTCACCCCTGTGGGCATTCCTCTGAAGACTCGGCACGTTCACCCCACTGGCATTCAAGCCAGTCGCGTGGGTACGTTGGGGGAAGTTGGGGGGATAGGAGGTGCCGGCAGCTGCTGCCCCGGTAAGACCCGACTTCCCGCCCGACTGAGTGTTTGCAACCCCCGTGCCTGCCCCCGCCCCCCCTCTGTTCTTATTGTTAGACTGCTGCTGCTGCTTTGCCTGGGCCTGGGCCTGTTGCTGTTGGTGTTCCATGGTTTTGACTTTTCGGAGAAGGTCCTCTTCCTTCCTCTTGGCTTGTTGGATGATCATCTCCTGTTTGTGCTCCTGCCTCTTTGCCTGGGACTGCATTTGGTTCTTCTCCCTTTGGAGACGGGTGATTGCGGCATCCTTCTCTCCCAATACCGTCCGGTGCTTTCTGCAGGGGGGGGCGGGGGGGACATACAGAGAGTGAGAGAGAGAGAGAGAGAGAAAAGAGAATGAGCATCTTTTTCGGCACGCAAGGCCTTCCTTCGTGCGTTTTCTGGATACGGACACGCACAGAGAGAGAGAATGGCTCGGAAGGCGGGCACGCACATGGCAAAGAGAATGGCACATGAAACTAGGGCAATCTAAAGGGGAGGGATTGGCCCGGCTTGGCTTTTCAGCAGGTCACTCAGAGGCTTTGAAAGATAGAAAGCAAAAAGCAGCACTTCATTCATGCCTCCCTCAGTCAGTCAGCTCACCTGTCCAACAAGTGGAGTCTCCGCAACGACTCCGCTTTTTGCTCTTTCAGGCGGGCCAGCTCGGCATGAAGCAGGGCAACTTGGTGTTCCGACTGCGGGCAGGCAGCAGATTCATAGATACACATACATTCCTTGTATCATTCCAAACTTCTTCAAGCGGTAGCCTTGTTTTGTTTGTTGGTTCAGAGACAGTGACGTCAGCCTGACGTTTTCATGGGAAGTGTGAGGAAAAGATTTTGACAAAAGGCATAAATGTACTCTGATGGGAAGGAAAAGAGCTTTGAGTCTCAGCATCAGACGTCTCCTGAAATCCTTCCAGCTGGTTCCTTTCTTCCGCATCTCCCTGGCTGACCTTTTCTTTTTTGTGTGTGATCTTGTCCTTGTCCCTGCTCAACCTCTCAATCTGCTTCTGGTACTCTTCCACCTTCCTCATGTACTGCGCGTATTTTGCCTCCAACTTCTTGGTCTCCTGCTCCACCCTCTTCTGCACACGCGCGTTCGTGGAAGTGCTCCCGCCTCCGCTCTCTGGGGTCCCTCCCCCTCCCGCGTGTGGTTGGGCCTGGGTTCCCCCCCCACTGGCGGCATCGGCAAGGGGAAGCGTGTGGAGGGGCGAGGTGTCGGATCCAGACCCCAGACGCTCCCACAAGAGCTTGGCGGAAAGCTCGGTCTGTCTCAACTTGTTCTGGATAGTCCCCATCTGCGTGCGTGAGTAGGAAAGGAAGCAATCAAAGAAAGAAATCAAGGAGGGAAAGAGGGAAGAGAAGAAACCATGATTTTTGGGGAAAGAAGAATACCCAATTTCTTTCTGCATGTATTCTTCTCCTGCATGATATTTTCATCTACCCACTTTGCAAAAAGATTTCTCCATTCAGAACGATCCTCTCCCTCCCCTCCCCTCCCCTCCATTCCTTTCAGCTCATTTCGGCAGGTCGACTCCACAGGACTTTTTTTCTCACTCTGCATGTTCATTTCTGGTGTGGAAGGTTCACATGCTACAAGCGGCTATGTGTTTTTGATCAGTTTGTCCTTTGTTTTCGTTTCAATTTCTTTGCCTTCTTTGCTGCTGCTTGTCAAACTCATCTTGCTCTGCCCTCTCTTTTACTCTTAGGGAGAGGGAGAGAGAGAGCAGTGTCTGCCTGCCTCCCTCCTTCCTTGCTTAGACCCTGTACAGACAGGGAAGCACAAATAAAGACTCGACAGGACACAAGGACTCCACACACAGACAGGCCAAGGCACTCACCTCATCATCCAGATCTGCCATCATGGCGTTCCACCCATGGGCCTCTGCTTCGTATCTGCAGGCGGCGGGAGGGATCGACGGAATCAAGGGAAGAGGGAAGATAGACGGGAGAGAAGAGGGAAGAGAACCAACCGTCTGGGGAGTCAGGCAGAGAGAGAAACTAACTCTTGAGGGTACGTCACTGAGTGAGTGCCATTGGAGTGCGTTTGACAAAGAATGAGCAAGAGAAAGAAATTGACAGAGTGAGTGAATTGAGTGGCTGACCCTGCAAGTTTGCCCCCCGTCTCTAGCATGAGTCGGTTGAAGGTCGCGATCTCCTGCCGCATCGCCGCGTCGTCCCCCTCTGTCTCCCCGTCCCCCCCCTCCAGGTCAATCCCCAGCCTTCCACCCACGTTCCCGCTCTGCATGCACGCATGCATGCAGGCAGGCAGCAGTGGTAGATAAAGTCATTGAGTCGTCCCTCCCATCACGCAAACAAAACTCCAATCAACAACACGGACATACCTAACAGGAAAAGGGTCTTTCTTTTATCGTTTCCTTTCTTGCTGTTGGTGAAGTCATGCAAGAACAGCAGAGTGAATACGTGAGT
Source organism: Chromera velia (assembly GCA_018398765.1). Lineage (NCBI taxonomy): Eukaryota > Chromeraceae > Chromera > Chromera velia. The sequence continues at coordinate 49,900 of JAHBMJ010004813.1, read as the reverse complement.
CAGCCAGAGAGAACGGAACAAAGTTGCAGAAAGACCGAGAGGCAACGTCAACGCCAAAGAAATCCTCACGGGGAGGGTTGCGGGGGAAGGGAAGGGAGAGCGAAACACACGCAATTGGAGAGAGAGAGAGAGAGAACAAAGGATCGAAAGAAAATAAATGAAGGGCACCGGAGATTATTTGATGAACTTCGTGCATCTCCAACAGGGACAGATACAGCCCGCATAATCGAAGAGCATGGCAAAAACTTTCCTCACACACGCACAAATTGACGCACGCACGCACCTCCACAGCCAGAGCCCTGTTGATCAACCGGAGGTCCTGGTCGGTCAGCACTCCCCCCTCCTTCTCCAGGGTCAGGGACAGAGACTCCAAACCCAACTCACGGGCCAGTTGGCCGAGAGAATTGCGTCTCTCTTCCGTCAAAGGCACCCCCTCTTGCAGTGGGCCTCCAGCCGTCTCGTCAACTTCACCTTCTTCCTTCTCACCGCCTTCTGCGTGCTGACTCTTCTCTACACTTCCCCCCTGCAAGTCAACCGACGATCCTTTTTGCGTATCTGGAACCAATTGGATCTCGTCCTTCTTCCCAGCCCCCTCTTTCTCCTCCCCCCCCTCTCCCCTGGAGACGGAGACGCCAGCAGCCCCCCCACCCGTCTCGGGGTCTGCAACTGCCGTCTCGTCCTCCCCCCCAAGAGGAGACGGAGACGCCGAGACGCCCAGACCCCCTCCAGGGCTCCCCCGTCTCTTCGAAAGTGCGGAGGCGGAAAGAGGAAAGAGGGCCGCGGACCCACCGGAGGACCCCCCTGATCGACGCCGCAAAAGCGCCGCCAGCCTACCACCCCTCCCAGACACAGACACGGACTCTCCCCCCAAATCGAGACTTCCCCTGGTAGGAGGGGGCGTCTGGTGTCCGTTCTCCTCCTCGAGGTCCCGGCGGGTGTGCGCGAACAGAGGCGAAGAGCCAGCCACGGGGGAGGTTGCAGGCTTAGGCAGTGCGCCTGTGCCTTCTGCCTTCTCGGACTGTTGGACCGCTATGCGACGAAGCGCACGGGCTTGGAGAAGGGCGAAACAGGACTCAACCTGAGAGAAGAGAAGGATGCATTAAGAAGAAAATGGTTTGGGGCAAGAACGAAAGAAAGCTTACAGCAGAGAAGGGTAAGAAAAGGATGGAATAGGGTGGGAGGGGGTTTCTGAAGGAAAAAAAGGGAGGAGCCGCTACATGGAAAGAAAGGCACGCAGAAAGCTTGCGAGAAGCAATTCAATTCACCACCAGTAAATAGGATTCTTAGCGCTTCTTCTCGTTTTTCCCTTCCTCTTCTGTTCACGACTGTATGAGAAAAAAGAATCTCATGTTCATCAAAGAAAAAGAAAAAATTGTTCGCATTCTGGCCAACAAAGAGAGCATGCAGCCCGCCTCTCTTCTCAGCACGGAGAGAAGTAAGGCACACAGCAACCGAACGAATCAATGACCAAACCCTACAGAAAATAAAAGAAACACACAGACGGAGACGGAGGACCCTGCATGCACCCCCACAGCTGCATGACCCCCTACCTGAACGCGCCGTTTCTTCAGTCCCGCATTTTCGGACTCTAACGCATCGACTACTCTTTCCTGCACGCACACAAAACGCACGCAGGAAGCGTAGCGGAGGGAGGGGATAATCGAAAGAAAAAGAGAGAGAGACGGAAAGAACGTTGGGGCGAAAGAAGAGAAAACCATTTTCAGCTGAGACCAACGAGGACTCCACAGTCCCATGCATGCAGGTGGGTATCCTGTCAATAAATACACATACGTATGAATAGCATGCAGGGTGAAAAGGTGTGCCGATCATGCAGAGAGGAAAAGAGATGACCCGCAAGGGACAGACCGGCAGGGCGGGGCACGTAAGTGCGTGAGTGCAGAAGTGAAACCAAACGACAATTCTTTGCTTGGTCTCCCTTATCGATCGATGGCTTTCCTCTCTTTGCGCCTCCTTGATGAAAGTTCTCTCTCTCTCCCTCCCTCTCTCTCTCTCTCTCCTGCTTCACACGGACGGACTTCTTCCGCTCCTCATCCACAACTTCATTACCTCTCGACTCCTCATTCCCTTTCAGACCCTGCAGGCACGCTCCCCCACGCCCTCCTTCCCCTCCCCACACAGGACTCCCTGCCTGCCTGCCTGCTAGACTGCATGTAGGCCGACCTTTTCGTTGATGATCTTCTGTTGTTCCTCCTCTCTCTTCTCAAGGAGGGCCACCCGACGGCGCAGATCGCTCACCTCCTGCTCTAGAACCTGCATTGTCTTGCAACAAGGAAGGAGGGGAGGAGAGAATGAAACAAAGATGCGAAAGCATACGTGGAGTAAAGGAATTCTCATCACTCTAAAAGGGAAAAAAAGAATCGTGGCGGTCCCTGCTGAGGGAAACAAAAACACTCATGCGGCACTGTAACGAGGAAGAGGATGGATACGCGACTTTCAACCAAAAGACCGAACCCACCATGACAACCCATGGATCATGTACCTAACCAACCTGCGCCCTCCCCTCCGCCTCTGCAGAATCGTCCAATGAGGCCTTCAGCCCCGCCGCCTTCTCTGCTATCTCGGTGGCCTCACTTCCCTCCGGGAGAGCAAAGCCCTTCTCTGCATTCATTCATCATGCAGAAGGAAGGAAGGAAGGAAGGAAGGAAGGAAGAATGTCAACTGGTCAAATGCATGTGTTTACCCCATGCACAAAATACTTGTACGCATTTTGTCAGTAAGTGTGTATGCATACCGATCGAAAAACCCGCACTCGATCGGCGCTCCAGGAAGGGAAGAAAAGAGAAGGCAGGAAAGAAGTTATTCGTTCTGTCGAGAGAGAGGGAGAAAAAGAGGGGAGCGCGTCTCCCTCCCCACAGGCCGGCTTAAGCACCACCAACAGAATGTGTGGGTGTCTGTCTTCTCAATGTGGAGATAACCAGGAAGGGAGCGGAGGGGAGAGAGAGAGAGGGACGGAAAGAAAGACGCCATGAGCAGGAGGATAAGAACAGACGGACTACATCAGGCAGCCAGACAGGCAGATGGAAGGAGGAAAGACACGAACAGAGAAACAACCAAACAGACACCCGAAGGAAGAAAGAAAAAAAAACTGAAGGCGCCAACCGACCGTGCATATGATCCACCAGTGCCTGGAACGCCGCGCTTTTTTCGTTTCCTATTTTCGTCACCTCCATCCTCTTGTCTTGTTCGGCTCGCAGACGGCCTGTTAGCTCGGCGACCTGATCCTCTAGCTCCTTGTACGTCAGGCCTGCACGGCACGTTTAAACGGGCACATGGAGAAATCCAGTAATCGCCTTTTGATGACGACGTCCTTTACTGGATTTCTTTGCTTACGTGCAGAGGAACACAAGCAAATTGGAACAGACCTTCAACCGTTATCTTCCCGTCTCCTTTCATTCGTTCGTTCGGTGCCGGCGAAGCGAATGCGTGAATGAATATGAATAGAATCTGTCATGGAAAAGAAATAACAAAATTCATGAGTGGATGAAAAGAAGATCAGCTGTCTCTCTCCACTCCTCTCAAAACAACACGTAACCACCAGACCATCCATCGGACAGACAGACAGACGGACAGACAGACAGACACACAGACAGACGGACAGACAGACAGACAGACAGACGGACGGGCAGACGGACGGACGGACAGACAGACAGACGGACAGACAGACAGACAGACAGACAGACAAACAGACACACCGACAGGCAGACACAGACAGACAGACAGAACCTTCCTTTCCTTCTCTTCTGTTTTCTTCTTTTCTTTTGGCGCGCTCTCAGTGGAAGGGTACCAGAGCTCCAGGCCTTGAGTCGTACCCTGCGGCCCTTCACTGCCCAGTGCAGGGTTGCCCTCTTGCACTTCCACATTCTTTCCATCTGGACGAGTTCGTTTCTTTTCATTTCCTTTTGCTTAGGGTCTGTCACGACGTAGCGCCGGTAACGGTTTGTTTTCAGCTTCTGCCTCTCTCTTCTTCTGGGGTTCCCTTCATCTTTTGGTTTCTTCTTCTGGGGTTCCCTTTTTCATGTGAAGGCCCCCTAAAACCCTCTCTTCTGGTTAGATCTCTTCTTTTGGCCGCCCGCCCAGATGGAAAGATTGCGTGTGCGTACATGTATGAGTGTGTGTGTGTGGTGCGTGTATGTATGAGTGTGTGTGTGTGTGTGTCTGTGTGTGTGTGTGTGTGTGTGCAGACAGACAGACAGACAGACAGACGGACAGACAGACAGACTATATCGTCTTTTCTTTTCCTTTTTCTACAGACGGACAGACAGACAGACGGACAGACAGACAGACAGACCGTTGGGCCCGCGTATCCTCTCTGCTTCCTCCTCCGTGAGTTGAGTGGCTCCGTGACGCAGGCGCACCTGCAGGCAGGCAATTCATAAAAGATAAAATCAAATATGCAGGCACGGAGACAGAACGTGACTGAGGGGGGCAGATGCCGTCCGTCCGTTCAAAGAATATTCGCGTGCACGGCTGGACGGACGAAAGGGGGATTCGCATGCATGGAGGGAGGGAAAAGGCTGGCAGGCAGGCCGGTCAGCTTTTGTCTCGTCGACATGAACAAAATGAATCCGAACAGCAGCCACGTACTTGCACTTACAGACTTTCGACAGCGACTCTCTGCATGGCCAACCCTGGCTGGCTGGCTGGCACATTACTGAAGGGCAAGAAGGATCTCGCTCAGTCTGTGCGAAGAAACACATGCGCAAAAGTCGACAGACTCTTCCTGAGAAACCGCAGACGCGCTGACCTGGGCCTTACGCGTTGCCAGCAGTTGGCTGGTCAGGTCATGCACCTGTTGTCTGAGGGCACAGATGAGGGCGGCGGTGGGGTCTCTGTTGATCACGGGAGAGTTCTTGATGTTCCGCGCTCGGCTCGCGTACCTGATTGTGTTCACGGACTCCGTCAAGTCCGCAACGGCCCCGCTGACGCACGCAATCATCACGGTCTTCGAGTTGCCTCCAAGGGAATCCTGACAGACAGGCAGGCAGGCAGGCAGGCAGGTAGGGGGGAGGAAGGAGAGGTTGGCATTTGCTCGTGCAAGACAACCAGGTTAGACAGACAGATAGATAGATGACATATTTCATTTGAGAACCTTTTTTTTATCCTTTCCTCACGCGTGTCTGTCTCTGTCTGCAACATTTTACTTTTTGTGTTCTTCAGAGTATGTTCGGGGTGTCGCCAAGCAACTCCTCCTGGAAATGCTGCATTTAGCACTGCCGGCAGTCCCTCCTTTGCAGCTTTTCCTCTTCTGGAATTAAACGAAAGATCGATGCCGTGCCTCAACAACCAACCGCCTTCAAGGGGTTGGCTCTCTCGGAGCTTCTGTTTGTTTCATTCCCTCAATTTCTTTTTCAGAAAGCTAAAGAGTCACGCAGAAAAAGAAAAAGAAGAATGCATTCTCAAGTCTCACACACAAACCTGCAGAATTCTGGTCAACTTGCTGTCTCTGTACGGCACGTGGCTGTCCCTCCCGTCTCTTCCCCCCATGTTCCCAGCCGACTCCGCAGTCAGGGCACAGATCACATTCCCCAACGCCAGGAGTCCGCCGTTGATGTGGATGCCCTCTCGGAGACGGGCCCCCTCCGCTCTGGTGCGCTTTGCGCGCTCAGACCCTGTGGGGTGGAGGCAAAGACGAGAGAAGGGTCCAGGATCCAAAAGCGATCGCCACAGTGATCGAACAAGCAGTGCATCTATTTATTTTCACACAGAATTCTTTTTCATACAGAATTGTTGGTGAAACTAAATACAAGCGATCGCCACAGTGATCGATCGAACAAGCGGAAGACAAAAAAGAATAGAACGGCAGGCAGGTTGAACGGCCCGCAAAAAAGAAAGCGGGAAACCATGCAGGTACGTAGACTCAATCAATGAAAAAGAAAGCGGGAAACCAAGCAGGTACGTAGACTCAATCAATGACCCAAACCAAATTTGCATGATGCTTCTAAGGCAATCTGGATACGCAGAACAATTGACGCACGCAAAAAAACCCACCAGCCAAGTCGACGAAATGGAATTTGGACATTCGGAAGTCCACAGTCTCGACCTGCGCGCTGTCAGTGGCGGTTGTCTGCTCTGCAGCCTGGCTGGGTGAGGAGAGTGAAGTTGAGGAGGAGGAGGAGTTCTCTGCTGCTGCTGCTGCTGCCGTTCCTGGCGGTGCACCTTGAGGAGAGCCTGGGTGTGAGGGTCTCCCGTGGGTTCCCTTTTTTGCCCTTTGGATCAGTGAGATCGTGAAGATGGCGTGAGACCTGAGAAGGGATCGAAAGACAGGAGAGGGAGGGAGGTTGCATGGAGACAGGGGCATTTCCCCCCCAAAAAAGATGACACAAAGAGCGGTCGGTTGAAAAGAACGATGGATTCTGAGTTTCCTCCCTTCTGTCTGTATCTCTACACACAACAGCGCCTCGGCCCCCCCTCGGAGACACGACCTCGTTCTTCTTCCATCAACCGAATGGATCGAACCGTCAAACATGAGATGCTCCCTCCTCTCTTGTGACACAAAGGAACAACAAGACAAACAACAAAAAGACATTTGCAAGCAGACAAACAGACTCTTGCGTTTTGTTTTTCGATTCTAAAAAGACTTTGTGTTTCCGCTTTCCCCCTTCGATCTTCTGTACATCTACACAAACAGACACCTCCACTTGAGAGACGGAAAGACACATCCTGCAGGACCAAGAGCCAGCCATGCAAACAGACCCCCACACACAGAGACCACCCAGCCAACCAACCGGGATGAGTGCACGTTCATCGACGTCGACCCAGTCGTTCGCACAGCGCTGCCCTCATTCAGACACCCCAGGAGCTCTGCCGCCGAGTCCACCTGCAGGCAACCGAAACCATTCGCTCATCCACATCACTCTCTCCCTCTCCCTCTCTCTCTCTCTCACACACAGACGCCCAAAAGGTGGGAGGGGGGCATTTGACCGAGGGATGAAAGGAACGGAGGGATGAAGGAAGGCAGCAAGGGGGGAAGCATGAAAGCAGGAAAAAGCAACAACTTCTTTTTGTCCTCACTTTCTGATTTTGGTCTCTTCAGTGGCGCAAAACGAACATGCAGCCCTCTCCCTCCCCAAAGTCCCTTCCTTCCTTCCGTGCGTCCCCCCCTAGTTGACAGGCAGACAGACAGACCTGAACAGAGCGTGCGCCCACGACGATGATCTGTCGGGTCTCCGGGTCCTCCGTCACTCGGATGGCTTTGCTGCGGGGACACACACACAGAAACATTCCGAGGGGACACACACAGAGAGAGGGGCATACACACGCACACGCCCGCCCGCACGCACGCACGAATGCATGCACACGCACACAGAAAGAGAAAGAGTCGGGTGGGTCCATTTCGGGATCAGAAACGAACACACGAAGAAGCTCCCTCCTTCCACAGACGCACGCGGGGGCATTCCCTCCCTCCCCCCCCTTCCGACTTCAATTTCTCCCACAGACAGACAGAAAGAAAGAAAGAAAGAAAGAAAGAAAGAAACTCAGAGAGAGAAAAGGCAGATCGATCGAAGAAGCGAATGCCGACGTACCTGTCTTTTACAGGAACCGAGGCGCCTCTCCAGCCGCTGCAGCGGGAACGGAAGAAACGAAACGGAGGGCAGGCAGTCAGAGGGGTAAAGACAGGACGACAGTGACAGTGCTCCTCTCCATCCGACTGCATGTCGTCACTCCTTCTCGCCAGAAGAAAAAGCACGAACGTGAGGCTGGACGAATTCAAATGAACATGCAGCAGGGCTTTTCTCTCTCTACTCCCCCAATCCAGCGACAGCATGCACTTACTTTCATATCGATACACAAAAAAAGGATTAAAAACAAAGAATATGCAGCAGGGCTTTTCTCTACTCCCCCAAACAGACAGACGGTGTGATCTTGACCGGCAGGCAGGTAGAGAGACAGATAGAGAGACTACACGTTTCTTTTTCTCCCTCGTTTTCTTCATGTACAAAACAGACAGATGGACAGAGACGGACAGAGAGACTCACCCTCGCTCAAACGGCTGCATCCCTGCAGCACCTCCTCCGCGTGCAGCAGGTGCGAGGAGGTCCCGGATCTCTGCAGGCAGGGGTAGGGGCAGGGGCAGACATACAAGATCGACAAACAGGTCAGAGCAAATGGCTTGCTTCTTTTCTTTTTCTTCCACCCTACTTCAAGAATACATAGACGTGCAGATAGACGTGCAGAGAACAGACACAGACAGAAAGCCAGACCGACCCACAGACAGACCTTCATTGTAGATTTCCAAGAACGTGCAGGAGACCTCAAAGTCTGTCTGGCTTCTCTTTGCCGCCACTGCTGCGAAGAGGTCTCTGATGACTCGAGGGATCAATCCGGCCTCGTCGGGGGCGGGGGAGAAGAACGAGGCGCTGCCCATCGTGAACGTCTTCCCCGACCCTGTCTGTCCGTACGCAAGCACCGTCGAGTTATATCCTGAACGATGCATGCATTTACTTTCATACAAAAAGCATGCATGCATTTTGTATGAAAGTAAATGCATGCCCCGACCCTGTCTGTCGGTACGCAAGCACCGTCGAGTTATATCCTGAACGAACGGACGCATATCAATCAACGCACGAACACGCACAAAAAAAAAAATTAACGAGGAGTTGTGTCCTCAACGTGCGGACGCACACGCAAAGAAAAAGGGGGTGTCACATCATGAACAAACGCACACAACAGAAAAGAACAGAAGAGAAAAGGAGACCGGAAGACCTGTAACCCAATCACGCCCCTGCCAGCAGGCAGACAGTCAGGTAGACAGGATGGTCGAGAGGCACCCCAGACCACACGATGCTGTGGAGAGAAAGAGAGTGCCGCGATTCCAAGAAGCTTTCCAACCCAAAGTGACGCCCGCATGAAGAAAAGATACCAGGACGATGATTGTTGCGAACACAGAACACCAGAGCCATGACGCACGCACCACTCCTCAGATGCATGTGGATACACACGGAGCAGACCGACCTTCGAAGAAGGAGTCCACCAGGGGGTGGCACACGGTCTCGTAGACCTCTCCCTGGCTGCTGGAGGGCCCGAGGACGGAGTCGAAAGGGAACGACTTGGACATCGAGGGAATGACCACGGCCGGCTGCTGCTGCCTGTCTGCACGGACACTCAGGGAGAGAACAAAGACACACAGAGAGAGAGAGAGAGAGAGAGAGAGAGAGAGAGAGAGAGAGAGAGAGAAAGTTTATGGAAGGGGAGGGACGGTTGAGAGGGTACTCGTATGTTGTCTTGCATTCTCTTGTTTGGGAGAGAGGAAATTGAAATCAGTTGAAGGGACGCACTTTCGCATTGCACATGGTATGAGGCGTCGGCCTCTCGCTCCTCCGCGTTCAGAGGTCGCACCCTGACTGCGACTTTGCAGTTTGTGCTCTTCTTGTCGGTCCACATCGATTGATTGATTGATCGCGTCTGGTCGATGGACCGTGGATCAGGCTGGCAACACGCTGATCGATCGATCGATACAAAATTTGAACAGAAAGACTACGAAGGAAAGCGTGAAGGCCAGCCGTTGTCCCCAGGTCCTACTCCTAATTTCTTCAACAAGGGCCGGACAACAAGACAAGTACGTTTCGAAGGTTGGGAAGCAAGGGCAAACAAAAGACAGTTGGCAACACTTCTCTGAATTCGATGAGACGTTAATCAATAGATAGACGTCGGGTTCATTTTTTATGACTGTCCTTCTACTTCTCTAGCTGCTTGGTCTCTACAAAGGTGTCATCACATGTATGTATGATACAGCTACCTTGAACCAGAATCGTGATATCAATAGAACTCTTCATTTGGCCTTCGGGCAAGACGTGACAGTTCAGAGATCTTCAGCAGAGCATTCCAAGGATTTTCATGGATTTTCAAGAACACCGATCATGCCATCAGTCACTGCGTCTCTGCATGCATGCGATCGCCCCCGCGGCCCGGCCATGCCCGCGCGGCATCCGCGCGGCCGGAAGCCGCCGGATGCATGCAGATGCCGCGGGGCGTCCCGGGGCCCGCGGCCCGCGCGGGTCGGCCATTCTAGCTGACATGCAGTCCGGCCATGCACCATGCAGTGCGACGCCGACTCAGATTGTCTCAGTATATGTCTCGATCAGAGTGTCAGAGTCGCTATTGAACTTAGGAAGCGCATCGAAGCGCAATTCCTGAATCACAAGGGTCCAGCTTTCATCGAAGCTCATTGACAGTTCGTGAGGCACGTGGCGCATTTGTGTGAGAGTCATGAGCGCCCCGAAGGCCAAGGCAAAAGCAAAGGCTCAGCCAAAAGCTGCCCCGGCCCCTGTGGTCGTCCTCCCTGCTGCTCTCGCTGCACTTGTAGATTCAATACAGACGGATGGGCTTACCGCAGACCAACTCCGTCTCTTACGTCAGAGACTGTCTGCTAAGGTGACAGAAGTGAGGGCTGCGGAGGACGAACAGAGATTGACTGAACTTGTGCCGTCTCCTCTTCAAACTTTTATCCGGGGCGGGGGTGTTCGCTTAGCATATGAAGAGTGGGCGTGTGTTGGGTGTGGAAGCGACGTGCACGCCGGACTGCGCGTTGCCTTTTCGATTCAGAGGGACCCTGCAGACGCTGCGGTGCCTTGCAGACTCGTGCTGACCCTCGGGGGGTGTAGAGACGGCGGAGCGGATGAGTTGAAAGTGGGACAGCAGTCCGTGTGGTCCTCCAGAGACATGGAGGTGGACCCCGGGTCCATCGAGGCCGCGGTCCATGTCGGGAATTTCAGAGCGGCGTCGGGGATCACCCCGGCGGACTGTCCCGACAATGGGGTGAGGAACGGCGTGCGTGTGATGGTGGAGCGGTTTGTGGAAGTGCTGAGCGGGAGGATGTCCAGAAAGGGGTTTGGAGACCCCGCAACGGCGCCATATGGATTTGACCCACCCTTTGAATATTCTGGTGCTAGAGCCTGACGTGACTGGCTTTCCTTATGCATTTCTCTCTTTGCACATGAATGCGAATGCATGTCTGAGAGAACTTTCCCAACGATTCTTCGACTGTCATCTCCGACACTCTCATTTCTTTGCCCGTCTATCTGCCTTCTGTGAAGCTTAATGGGGGGACGTGGCCTTCTAATGTCTTTTTGACGCTTTTTGTCTGTGTGGCTGTCGGTCTGTTTGTAAGAAGAAGAAGAGCGGGAAGAAGCAGAAATGCATAGTCTGTCTGGCTGCCTGCGTGCCTGCCTGCCTGCCTTTCTGTCCGTAAGAAGAAAAACAGAGGTCACAGGTCTGTCTGTGAAACCTTGTGTGTCTGTCTTTCTGTGTCATATACTCTGTCTGTCTGTTTGCCTGTCTGTCTGTCCGTCTGTCTGTCCGTCCGTCTGTCTGTCCGTTCGTCTGTCCGTCCGTCTGTCTGTCTGCCCCTGTGTGTGTGTGTGTGTGTGTGTGTGTGTGTGTGTGTGTGTGTGTTGCCTTGTTTTCTTTTCTTCTCTTTCTTGTCTTGAGTGGAAGCAGCAGAGGAGTAGCGTGTGAAACCAGTGATCACGTGAAAGTCTGTCGGGAGGTGGAGAGGCAAGGGGCGCTTAACTCTCACCTTTCGGGCCCCCTGCCCACGCTGTTTGATTGTTGGTGCTGTTCTTTTGTCTTTGTTCTTTCTTTCTTTTTGTCTGTTGTGTTCATGAAGAAAAGAAGGGAGAAGAAGAAACATATAGTCTGTCTGTCCGTCTGTCCGAAACATATAGTCTGTCCGTCTGTCTGTCCGTCCGTCTTGTCGACCCCATCAGCACCGTCGCTCTTTCGGTACGGGACTTTGAGAGTTTCGTTAACGCCGAAAGGGTCTTCCCGCAAGATACGAGGACAAGGCATCAGAAGAATTCCCCTCCGTAGGGGCGCCCCCCCACCCCCTGTCTAAAGAACATGACGGTGCCATTCCCCCCCATGTTGTATACATTTGTTTTCCTTTATTGATTTTTTTGTTTTTTTTTTTTTCTTTCTTTTTTTCTACCTCTTCTCTGGAGTGCAAGCAGCAGAGGACTAACGTGTGAACCCAGTGATAACGTGAAAGTCTGTCGGGAGGTGGAGGGGCAAGGGGCGCCTAAGTCTCACCTTTCGGGCCCCCTGCGCACGTTGTTTGTTTGTTCGGTTCTTTTGTCTTTGTGCGTTCGTACTTTCTTTCTTTTTTTTTTTCTTTCTTTCTTTCTTTCTTTCTTTCCTTCCTTCCTTCCTTCCTTCTGTCTGTCTGCTGTGTTCATGAAGAAAAGGAGGGAAAGAAACCATATAGTCTGTCTGTCTGTCCGTCTGTACGTCTGTCCGCCCGTGTGTGTATCTGTCTGTCTGTCGGCTGTCTGTCTGTTTTTGTCTGTTGTGTACACGAAGAAAAGGAGAGAGAAGAAGACAGAGTCGGTAAAAAGAAACCAGAAACCTCGATCTGTCTCTCTGCATGCCTGCCTGCAGGCACCCTGCCTCAAGCGGCACGTGTCTCTTCCTCTTTGTATTCGCACGTGCATGTGGATAACTGCGTGGTCGGCGTGTATTTTCTGTCTTATGTCTTGTGTACAAGCAGCAGGAAGCAGTGTGTGACTTCAGAGATCGACCAGGTCAGTGCACGGTCTTGCACTGTCTGTCGGGAAATGTCGACGCCAGGGGAGCTCAACTGCATGAAGTGCACTTTTTAGGTCCCCTGCCCATGCTATCTGTCAGTGAGTGACCATGTTGTACTGTCGTCTTACTGTCATTTTCTCCTTCTCCTTCTCTTTATATCCAAAGTAATCCAATTGCGGATACTTCTAGCGTTACGCAAGGGAAGTTTTCAACAACACTGTTACAACAGTTTCTCACCCAATGTCGTCGGCCAGGAAAAAAAAAACGAGAATTGGCTTTTAAATTACTTTAAATAATTTGTGTGTGTATGTGTGTGTAAGTGTGTGTGAGATAGACTTTACATCTAGTCATTTTGAGCCAGCGTTTTTAATTAAAGATTAATTGTCTTTTTTTTCAATCTGGGTTTGCTTCTTTCTCTAGGTCTTTCTGCACCTGTTGAATATAAAAAAACAAACATGTATTGCATGTCGTTTCCCCGAGTTGGCCAGAGCCGAAATTATTCCCGAAGTAGTGTGCTCACCAGCCTTAATTAATTAACTGTCTAAATTCAATTTAAATCTACTCTCAATCTAGGTAGACAAACTTGAATGTTTCGATAAACTAGTAGACAAATGTGAACAAAAATTATATAACATGGGTTGGCCAAAGCCCATGAGGCGTACGGACTTAGCACATTTAGCAGTGTTGTTCAATCTTCTTTCCTGGTTTCTTTCTAAGTTTTTTTTAATGTGCTTATATCGAGGCTCATCTTGCCAGTAGCCTAGCGAGTAGCTTTCGTGGTAAATTATTAGTGGGAAGTGATAAGTAATTTAGTGGTGCCCTAGAGCACTGTCACCGTTTTGTCTTATAAAGGTCGGTATATTATACCGTATATAGCAGTGGATCATATATTTTTTGTATCACTTCCAAATATATTTTCAAATACAAGAGCAAAGTTTCCAGGACTATTTCCATATATGTTTTCATAAATATGAGCACAATGATTCAAGTTTGTTTTTTACTCAACTTATGATTTTTATTAAAATTTTCTTTGTAAATTGCTGGATGGAGGCTGCACTGTATGCATGCTTCATGAATGTATTTCTTTGTATATTACTTCTTGCTGCACTACGCGAAATTCATATCAATTCATCGCCTTCCATGCGTTTGGCACGTAACATACATATGCCAAAAGAATCTGCGCCTCGATCATTCTGCGCTTGCTTCCACTGGATTTTATCAGCCCGACTAAGCCTGGCGCGGAGTTGCTACCGCAAGCCGGTGCAAGGGCGTCGTCAAGTATTATGAAACAGAAAATGCACCGGCCATGTTTGCACCAAGTGCCGTTTGCAGAGGGGTGGTGGAATGCAAAGAGAGATACAAGGGACGTGCAGACAACGCAGAGTCTCTACCTCTCCACTACCCAGGGCACCGAATGAGGCTGAACTAATATGATTTACGAAAAAGAGGCGTCGAAGAAACGGCACATGCACAAAGAAGCTAGGCACCTACTGTTCCGGTCACTTCATGAAAGCGAATTAAGCACCAAGGCCAATTTCTTACTAACGATCAGAGACATACACACTCCATATGCGGATATACAAAAGTGACTAGTGCAGTACAACTAAAAGGAAAGACACATGACTCCAGCAACAGTACCATTGCATACATGTATTCACACATGCACTGACAGACTCTAACTCTCTCCACGCGTCTGTCGCGTCCAACCACGGGGCCAGCCTCAGGCTGGCGTACGTCAGCGATCTATCAATACGTGACGGTCGGCCCTTGCAAGTGCCTGATTGTGTATGTACTGGCCGTTTCTCTCTAGACCGTCAGACTCCACATTTTAACCATGGACCCCGAGACCAGGCAGCTAGGCGTCGGTCTGCATTTGATTTATCATCGAGGGTTCTCCATACCTGCATGTGAGCCAGGAGTACAGTATGGAGGTCTCTCTATTCACAAGAAGAAAAGGAAGCAGGGAGAAAGCTCAGGCAAATCAGCGGAGATACGCATTTCTTTGCGTCTCGCAAAGCTTTGATCAGCTTTGTTGCTGCTTCTACAGCCATTCCTTTCTTGGCATTCACAGTTGGAGCGTTAGCCCGCAGGCGGCTACTTGATACTAAGAATGTTATTATATTTTTTATCGATATTTTTGGCTGCATATTATGTTCAGGCGGCTACTTGATGTCAAGAATGTTATTACATTTTTCATCGATATTTTTGGCTGCATATGTTCAGGCGGCTACTTGATGCCAAGAATGTTATTATATTTTTCATCGATATTTTTGGCTGCATATGTTCAGGCGGCTACTTGATGCCAAGAATGTTATTATATTTTTCATCGATATTTTGGGCTGCATATGTTCAGGCGGCTACTTGATGCATGCACGTATTTATTCATACCACTGCGAAAGTCAAAGAAAGGAACACAGAGTTTTTGATTCAAAAGCAGAAGCGACAGAATCGAATCAATTACCACCATCAGAAATCGAACGCTAGCTTCCCTACGTATCGAGATATTCATGCAGAAACTGCCTCTTAACTCAAATGTAAGTGCAAAGAAACCAAACCCCTCCGCATGAACAACACACTTCCTTCCATCCATCCGACAAGACCCATACAGAAGTTAATTGCTGCACTCTTAATTTCCTCCACGCATGTACGTCCATTCGTGTGCTTTTCAAAGCTGGTGGGATCCGCACGTGAGTATTCAGACTCCATCCGCATGCACATCAAGGAGAATAAAAAGACGCATCTACTCTACTCATGAAGACTGACAGCAGAGACCGTCGCTCCCCGCGTTGGTGCACTCAGTGACAGCCTCGTCGAAGCCCACGTTGTTGTCGGGGCAGAGAACGCTGGCGGGATTCTGGACTTGAACGTTAGGGCTACAGAAGCCGGCGCCCGCAAAGTTCGTGTTCGAGGGGTCGGAGTTCAGAATCGTGGCGCAAGTAGCGAGACCTGCAGTGACACGATCGAGGATTTGCACGCCCATACGTATAGCTAGATTCATCCACCCACCAACCGACACACACACACACACACACACACACACACACACAAAGAGGAGAGAAGGAGCGAGAGAACGAGAGAGAGAGAGAGAGAGAGAGAGAGAGAGAGAGACAGAAAGACAGAAAGACAAACAGACAGACAAACAGAGAAGAGGAACAGAGAGAGGAACTTTTCCGTTCCGTGTGACTGGCCAGCATAATACTCTCTCTTCTCTACCTCTACGTTACGCTGCCATGCAGAGAGCCCCCCAGTGGCCCGAACTCTCCATTTGTGCTCTCTCCCGCTTGCAAGATCTCCCTCCCAGCCCCTTTGTCCTTCAATCCCTCTCTCTCTCTCTTCCTTCACAAGCAGCATTTCTCAGCGGTCCACATTCCTTACTTACTCAAATCGCCTGGAAACATGTGCGCACACACGCCGAGAGTCAACGAATAGACGAAGGCAGGCAGGCATGCAGGCATGTGTGGTTGACTGACTGACTGACTGACTGAATGAGTGAGTGAGTGAGTGAGTGACTGACTGACTGAGTGAGTGAGTGAGTGAGCGAAAGACAGAAAAACAATGATGGAAGGAATTGGAAGACGATTGACTGACTGACTGACTGACAGCAGAGATCGTCAGAGCACCCGGCCCCGTCGAGGCCCCCGGGGCAGGTGATGCTGCCAGAGGACGGGTTCGGGATGGAGAACGCGCAGGGAACCTGGGGTGCCCCTGAGGCGAGGTTGAACCTGACGTTGCATGTGGGAATGCCTGCATGCATGCATGCATATGCACGTAAGTTGGGACAGAATTAAGAGCACACACGCATTCAAGTGAATTGGTTGACACATGCGGACGAACAGAAGCAGATCGATGGGACAGAGGAGTTCAGTGAGTGCTGTGCTTAGCTCCTTGAAGATTGGCCAAGCTCGAGCAAGGGCGACGAAAGTTCCTCCAGCTAGACAGGTTTTGTGCTGGCGAACTGGAGAGTTGGGTCTCCTTTTAGTGTGTTGTGAGGTGCTGATGAATATCTTCTCTGTGTCTCTTCAGATCTTGCATGTCTGTTTGTGTGCCTCTCTCAGTCTGCTTGTCTGTCTGTCTGTCTGTCTGTCTGTTTGTGTGCCTCTCTCCGTCTGCTTGTCTGTCTGTCTGTCTGTCTGTTTGTGTGCCTCTCTCCGTCTGCTTGTCTGTCTGTCTGTCTGTAGTAGCTGAGAGCAGAGAGAGACGGCAGTTCTGTCCTGTCCTCGATCGATGCCGCAGCTGCAGGCCTCCCTCATCTTTCTGTTTGCGCTCTTGTGGACGGGGGCACGGGGCGTGTACGTACGTGGGCTTGTGTGGGGCAGCTATCAGCGAGTCGGTCTGTGATTGAGTGAGTGAGGGAGTGATTGAGTGAGTGAGTGAGAGATGGAGTTCTGGGAGGTCATACTTTTCATACAAAGAATTCTGTATGAAAGTAAAAAGGACGTACAGCAGAGGTCTCTTGTGCACTCGCTCCCGTCCAAAGGGCCCCCACAGAGAATATCTCCAGGAACAGGATTCTGCCTAGAGCCAGGAGGACAGAAACCCGGGATAAAGCCATCGGAGGCTCCGTTCAACACTGTCGCGCAGGTTGGTTCGCCTGCATCCATCCATCCATTCATGCACCCAGCGCTAATATGCACCCACTATCCCTCATCAATCACGCACTAGCTGTCGGTTTGTGATTCTCTCTCTGTATGTATCCCTGGCTCAACCGTTCGTACTAATGGAAAGAAACGGATGTCATTGGCATCTAAACGAATATTAGAAACGCACGCCGGCCTCTTCGGGCAGTGCATGGATCTTGCAGCAACACAAATGAAATCAACTCGTGTGTAAAGACAAGAAGTGGTGAAGCAGGCACGTGGATATCGCCAGATTAAAAGTAAATGTGAAGACGACTGAAAAGGAACTACGGGCCGAAGTTACGAGACAACAACCAGTCAGGAGATGAAGGAAGGAAGAGAAGAGGAAAAGCCACTGACAGCAGAGCTCAGGTGTGCACACACCCTCCGGGCAGAGAATGCTTGGGGCCTCCAAGTTCTGGTCGGTCGCGGTGGGACAAAAGGGCGCGTTGAAATTCGTGCTAGCGGGGTTCAGGACGGAGGCGCAAGTGGCCTGGCCTGCGGGTGAAAGGCATGCAGGAAATGTTGTGGAAAGATCTGTAGGCATGCATCGATGCTGACGTGCTTGAATGGAGAGCTAGACACGCTGACATGGCCCCCTCTTGCAGATACAGCTCCTTTCTGGTGCTTCGTGTCCACAGTACATCTTCCAACTACAAGCGCCCATGCAGGTCCGTCGGGGTGAAAGCTAGAGGCCAAGACAGTAAAGGATGACGGAGACGTTTTTCAAAAGCTCAGGATTGAAAGTGAACACAGAGGGAATGCAAGACTGCACGCAAGGCAGGGGTCCTTGTGTACTCGTGCAAAGTCTGCATTTGTATTCATGTATCTGCACGCCCGCCAGGGATCGACTGAGCTGGGTCGAATGACTGACTGACAGCATTCCTCCTGGACGCACTCGTCTCCTGCGCAGAGTGTCTCCAGAGAGGGGGCGGAACCCGATAGGGCACCCAAGGAAGGTGTCGAAGCTCTCGTCCAGGATGGAAGAGCAGATGGGCTGGCCTGCATTCAAAGGTGGAAAACAAAAAAGAGCATGCATGTGTGCGGATAGTGTTGTTTGACTGACCTGACCAGTGGCTCTCTGCTTCATCATCAGTTCACTCCGCACTACCTTCCACCACCTCTAGGTTTGGGGAATGCTCATATTGTTAACATAGTACAACCTCACTTGCAGTGTATGGACACAGGAAGCAGAGCAGAGAACATGTGGACAATCATCACTTGAACGGGCGAATGTTGGTGTACATATCAACAATGAACTACACTTCTCAAACAACACTTCAAAAGAGGGACACGCCCTGGAGGTTTCACGCAGACCACTCCATCCTGCAATGTAATAGACTCACAACAAAGGTCCTGAGTGCAGACGAACTCCTTGTCCTTTCCCTCGCCAACTGTCGTCTTGTCGCAGATGAGATGCGCGGCGTTGCTGAACAAGGTGGACCCGGGAGCGCAGGAGTCGACTCCCCAGTCCTCAAGACAGTTCAGCTCGTCCTTCTTTCCATCCCCCTTTCCCTCACCACCCGACTTGAAGTTGAAGAGGTCACCATCCAGCTTGAATTTGTCGAACTTCAAGTCCGGAACATTGAACTTCGAGAGGTCAACTGCACCCCAGGCAACAGGGAGAGCGGTGGCAACCACAGCGAAACGCATGCTCAGTACTATGTATATTTGTTTCAGTATAAAGACTTGACTGGGTGAGTATATAGAGCCGGCAGGAGGTCTAGAACAATATGCAGAATGTACGTCTTGCATGGTAAGGTTGAAATGGACGGCGGATGCACGTGTAGAGGCCTCGATCCGAAAACAAACGTGCATGAGCAGATGATGCATGCGTGATGCATGCATGCAAGCTATACCGGCGAGGTAAAAGCCGCGGCGGCTCGTCCCCGACGTATGAACTGCCGCGGCCGCAGCCGGCCGCCGCTCTCCATGCATGAGTCGCAGCATAACACCACAAGGCAAGGCAAGACTATATATAGGGACAGCCCTGGCGATACCTAAATTAGCCCAAATAAAGGAAAAGGCCTGAATAATATTATATTGGGACGTGCTGTGGAGATCGGAACTCTCAAGAAATCGCTAAAGAGAATCAATGAATGAATCGATAAATCAATGAATGAATGTTCGAATAAATTAATTACAATTCTCTATAGCGAACTGGCCCAAGCTCATCAAGATATATCCTCAAGAATCTTTTTTTTTAAATACATTTTTATATGAGATTTCATTCTTCTGATTGCTTTAGCCTAGGGCAGCGCCCAAAACTAAATGTCCATCGTATATATTGTTCAATCTATTAACTGCCTAGTTAATTCTAAATCAATTAATTTGTTAAGGAAATAAAAAACTATAAAAAACTATCACTATAGTCCTATATCATCGCTAATTAATCTTTTATCCTCAGCCTATATATAAACGTTTAGCATTTGGTAGCATTTGACGACAGCGCGCAAGGCAGTTTGATCATTTGCAACAGCAGCGCTAAAAAAAATTAGAAAAAAAAAAAAAACTACATGTACTCTTAAAAATTGTATATTTGATTGGTCATTCATAGAGAGATAGATGGAGAGGAAAAAACTGAACAAGCAAAGAACAAGCGAGAGAAAGAAACGGACAAAAAGAGACAGGAAATCGAACCACATGGACAACGACAGGACGGGAAAACCTCAGAGGCAAGAGAAGAGAAGAGAAGAGAAGAGGAGTGGAAAATGTGCATGGACAGACGCAGATGGAGACGAAGACCCGTAAAATGAATGAATCAATGATTGATTGAATGGATGCGAGAATGGATTAATGAATGAGTCAGTGACTAACTGACTGACTGACTAACTGACTGACTGAAATAATGAATGAATAAATGAATGAATGAATGAGTGAATGAATTACTGAAAGAATGAGTGAATGGATGAATGAATGAATGAATGGATGAGTGAGTGAATGAATGAATGAATGTACGAATGAATGAATGAATGATTTGAAGCCAAAAATGTGGAAGGGAAAAATAGAGCAGAAAGAAAAGAGGCAGGGGGGAAGGAAGGAAAGAAGGTGAAACGGCAGGAAGCACAGAAGAAAGGAATGGCGCAGAGGAGGAGTATTCTTCGTTCTGTTGGTCGGTGGTGTAAATAAAACCAAAGCATGAGGTGGTCTTTTGTTGAGAGAGTCAAGCAACTAGGTATCGGGACTCGATCAGGAAATAGGTGCAGCGGGCGACCGAAAAGCGTGACAAGGTTCAAACGAACGATTCTGAATACATGAGATCCCCATGCTTTCTTTCTCTGTGCTGAACCATACGGCTGGGCTGTAATGCTCATCAGCGTTGTTGCGAAAGAGTGCTCACTCTAGCTGTCTGTTCTATTGCTGAGGGACTGCAGGTTGGTCCTTTCACTTCCTTTCTTCGGCCTGCAGGTTGTCTGTCAATGTCGGATTTTTCATTTATTTTGGTCATTGGATTCTTTCCCTTCCTTTCTTCGGCCTGCAGGTTGTCTGTGAATGTCGGATTTTTCATTTGTTTGGTCATTGGCTTCTTTCTCATTCTCCTGCTGTGACGATGAATTGTCGAAAGACCTTCTCTTTTCTCTAACTCCCTGTCAGATGCGCTCTCCAGAATTCGTTCTGGACAGGGGAGGAAGGAAAGAATTGAATTTGGGGTTTGGAAACATAAATTAAAGAATTACGGATGGATGGAAAACCAAGTGCTGCAGCACCTCAGCATGTAATTTCTGCATGCGCACAGGACAGAACTGGATCACATCCACTCCTCTGTCTGATCCAACAAAAGGGCCTTCTCTTTCTCCCCTTCCTGCTCCTCTGACTTATAGAGAGTGCGCTTCTCAAATACAGATCTGAGATCAAATTTCTTCGGGAACTTCGTCCACTCAGTCGACGTCTTTCCTTGGCACACGGAACTCGTTTCTGCCTCCTCTGTGTAGACCTGCTGGCACACGTGGAAGTCCACTTTGTCGCCCTTCCCCTTGCACTGCTGTTCATGCCCCCCCCCCAAGCCCAGGATGTCTGCAGGTTGAAGCTTGTCCCCGGGACCCCAGCACATCGACCTCCTCTCCACGACGTAGTGCCACAGCTGCATGCTCTCGTTGATCCTGTACTCCTCCCCTGCCATCTTCTGAAACAACAAATGACAGAAGGAATGCCAGGCTCTCTCAGGACGGTTCGTGTTCTCCGGAGCGTACCTGTCGGCCTCCCAGAGAAGCTGTAGCTCGCACCTGGTCGTAGCAGAGACAGAGAGAGGAGTGGAGAGAGCAGCAAGGACGAGCGGAAGCCCCAGAGAGAAGAGGGCAGATACTCTCATGCTGGGCCAGCTGGATCTGCACTTGTAGTTCGGTGCTGCCAGACTGACGTGTTTTTTTCAGGTTTGTGCGAATTGGGAGGTCGTCTGATACAGCCAAAGCCGCGGTGAAAGTGTCTTTACCGTTCAACAGTCGACAGTCGAGCAGAGGCTGATTTTACCTTATACACATGACACGCAGTGAAGCTACCAATTGGTGGTACAATTAACCTGAATTCATGCAAGGCCGTTTGATCCGGCTGGGCGTGTATCGGTGTGCACGCGCGTCAGTGCATGTGTCGCGTTCGTCGAATTAAGTTTTGCACTTCTGCACGTGCATGTATTTTCGATCTTTTTCTTTGTTTTTTTTTAATTTAATTTTTTTAAGAAAAAAAAAATGCATGTGTGCATGCATCCACGATTCAATCAAAATGTTGCACGCATATATGCTCATGATCCATTGATCCATATATATCGATCATTGACGATCGAATGTTGTATACTATATTTTCACGATGTCCATGCAGAATGTAGAAATTTGGAGAAATCGTTGAGTCAAAGAAGACAACCTGCAGGCCCTTTTGTCGATTCCATAACTGTCAATTGAGCCCCGTCAAACAGAGTAACTTCTGTAAACAACATGTGCGGAGTCCGTCTCGCCATGCACCGTGTCAGTATTTGCACGGCCCTCTTGTCTGTGGCCGTCTCAGCAAGACTTGCCCCGGCTCTCAGATCATCAGCCTCCTTCTTTCAGCTGGCACAGAAGCAGCAGGTGGCAGCTAGTGCTGCAGGGTGTGGAGATAAATACCTGGCTGCTGACTCCATCAGGCGGGACCCCCTCTCCTTCTGCGCTCAGTGAGTTCTCTCTCGATCGTGCCGGAAACCGGACATACAGATTGCTGTTTTCACTTCTCTGCATAAACTATCCTCTCCGTTTCCTCCTTCCTTGCAGCAACTCAGAGTGCTGCCAAAAGTGGAACGGCGAGGAGCTCCTAGGGCCGCCCGTGCTTGCAGACGCACGACTGAAGGACGACGCCAAGGTCAAGGCCGCAGCTCTGGACCTGTACGCGAATCTGATTGTGGACGTGCAGGATTCGGAGATGACCGCCTACATTGCGAGGACATCACTGCAGAGGGCGGCGGCCGAGAAGGCCGTGTGGGATCTCTTTGGAGACGCGTGCGCAGAGAAAACGATCGGCTCGATCAGCGAGTGCACCGGGGGGACGCAAATTCCGGGAATGGGCGAGACTCTAGTCGTGCAGCAATGTGTCAGTCACTTAGTCGATCAACAGTTACCGAACACTTAATTGAGAGAACCTGCATGGTCGAGAGACTTGGACGGACACTTCGAAAGACCTACTTACTCAAAAGTGAGAGTATCCAAGAATACTAACAAAACAAAGAGCATGCAACGGAATTAACAGAAAAGTGCGCCTGTCGGTGTAACTGCAGAGCAGGTCAAGTTCCATAAGGAATAGATGACGCGGACAAAAAAGAACAAAAAAGAAAACGAAAAAAAAAATCAAGGTCTTTTTGTACTTTTTTTTTTCTTTTTTGGTCAAGTTCCATAAGGAACAGATTACGCACTGAAAAAGAATCAAAATGGCACGACAGCCTTTATGTAATTACTGCAGGAGGATTTTCGTATATATTAATATATACCCTTCTTGCTGAACAGGGATCACGAGCCGAAACTAAAAACCCTATTGTAAGTAATTGTTGCAAAACAGAGAGAGATGCTTTTTACGCATGTATGAAACAAGAGAGACCGATTATCTCGATCTGCAGAGGAAGAACGGAGTAACCAATCCCGAGAGCATCCCTCTCAAGGACCTCTCTATGGCGTGCACGTTTGGCGTCAACGCCAGCGACCTGGAGCAGGCTCACACAGCGATGGACAGACTCCACGCGTACATCGAACATGAGTGCGGAGATGCGGTCGGTTTCTTTATACGTATATACATATACATATATATGCATGTATGTAAATATATATATGGAGAGAGAGAGAGAGAGACAGAGAGAGACTCTTCGGATAATTTTCGTCACTATCGCCACCCTTTTCTGCCTTCCTCAGCCAATGCCTCTTCAATAAATATATATACGCACCGCACTAGCTGGATCACGATTGTCTGACCATCCTCGTTGCATCGTGCTTATTTATGAGAGTATCTGCAGACCTCCAATGTGAAGTGCGTGGTGGCGCTTGAGAAGAAGCTCCTGAAGGCGCCCAAAACGGATACCCGAAGGCCGCCAAGGTCGCAGAATCAGTAGACAGCCTTGGGCCGCAGCTCGAGAGACTGGTGGGTCAGGCAGACACACATGCAGGGAAAGGCAGCTGCATAAGAAGAATGTCTGTCTGTCGATTTTTCAGTCTACCTGCCTGCATTACCGTAAGCACGCACGGATTTGTAACCTGAACTTCATAAGCACTGAATGTGTCTCCCTCTTTTTTCTTTCAAAAAATTGTTATTATCATTCCAAAGCACTGAATGTGTCTTCCTCTTTTTTCTTTCAAAAAATTGTTCAAGACGGAAACTATGAAGGTTTGAGTCATGTTCGGTTTGCCGGTAGCTTTCTCAGAGGACTGCATAGGATCTCTCAAGCTCAGTCACAGTGTTTTCGTCGCTTGCTCTCTCGGTGGCTCGTCTCTGTTTCTCTGTAGCTCCGGTTTTTCGATCCTCGGTCTGTCCTTGTTTTGTTCGCTCTGTTGCGTCGCTGTGTGAGAACGGAGCTTCCGGTTGCTGATTGCTCCTCCCCTCTCTTTTGTTTGCAGCGCTTGACAAGGGGGGCGCGGCGTGCGCACACAGAAGGACGTTGGACTGCAAGGAACCTTGCATGGCACCTGCACGCACGCGTGAGAGGTCGGTTGATGGATGCGTGGGGAAACAGAAAGATGCCGTTGATCGATTGACAGAGCGATGGGTGGGATGGCCGGGACAAAGCGGTTGTCGTGCGTGCTTTTTGGCTTGACTTGGGCGTGCACGCGCTTGCAATGTGTGGAGGTGAAGGTCTGATCGGCCGGAGAGAATGTGCAGACACCCGGACGCGGATCCTTCTTGCTTGGGTCATTCACGAAGGCATCTCGGGTGAGGGGGTGCCTGTCTGTCTCTCCTGTTCCCACAGGCAGCAGCAGGGCTCAGCGGGCGGCCCGAAACCGTCCCACCCCTCGACGCTTCGCAGTCACTCGTCCGAGACCTTCACGTGTGAATGCACCTGCCAGTGAACACACACACAAATAGACAGAGAGTAAGACAAGTGAGCGAGGCTAGCGAAGTTTCGGAGCGAGGGAACAAATGACAGACGGAGACTGTTGACCGACTTGCCGTCTTTGCCAATGGTCAGACTGAGATAATCCTGGTTTTTTACTGTCGTTTTGCAGATGCTGCATCTTAAGGCTTCTTTTCTGGACTTTTTGTTGCGCTCTGGCGAGGGATCTGTGGAGGTTCGTCTAAAGGCTGCAAAAGCGACAGGCCAGTTCCTTTTTCTTCATTCATTCTGAACCGCTGGGTGATGTTGGGTTTCTTCCTGCCTTTCCCTTGAGTATTGTCCCGTAAGCTCCTCGGCTGTCGGATCGTGGCAGAGTGGGGCTATCTGGACAGTAGGCTCGTTTTTTCTTAATGCTTTAAGGTAGTGAGTGGGTCATGGTCGCAAAGCATTTCGCGGACTCACAAAACGGCCTTCTCTCTGTGCCTGCCCGTCGAGTCTTCAGGGCCATGTGCGGTTCCCTTCAGGTTAAAAGCTTGGCCGTGCCAGGCCCTGCTGAGACTTTAGGAACACAAGATTTGCAGGTTTGCGTGCAGTGAGGCGGATGGCGTGACGTAAGTGTGATTCGATCGATCAGGGTCACACTCAGACCCAGCAGCCTGTGGTGTCGCACGTATCTTAGAGAGGTCTCCATTGCCGCGTGTGACAGCCTGTAGGTGCGCAGATGAATCAATCGACTTTTCCTGCTCAGTGATTCCACCGAGGGTCTGTCTCTCTCTGATGTGAGTGGGCTCATCGATGGTCTGGCGTGCCACTTGCTTCTCTAAACTGTCTGTCTGCAGATCTGACTCTGATGGCGCGGTTTCGTCCAAATCTCGGCAACAGAATACTCACAGAGTTGGATGCAAGGGAAAAAGGCAAGTCGGCTGCAGGCTCGGACCTTTGATTCATGCCACTGTTCTGCTCCACCAAGCGTTTTTTACCTGATACGTTTGTGCATAACGCTCTCTGTTTTCCTTTGCTTCCTCACCTTCCTCGGTTTTGCTCTTGTCTCCTCTCCTAGTTCGAAGATTTGGCCTTCCTGGTTCCCTTCCCCGACCGATCGATTGATCCTGTTTCTTCTTCTATCTTCCTCTTCCTTTTTCTCTCTCCTTTTTCCCTCTCGCCAGCACGGAGGCCGAGCTCTGAACAAACATGAAAAAGCTGTGTTACGAAAAGACATTGATTTTTCCTGCGGAAAGTCAGATGGTGACGAGAAAAACCCACCACAGGGTCCCGCAGCTGCTCAGCCAACCAAAAAAGCCAAGTAAGCTTGCAAGTCGACCAGTCATTTGTGAACTTGGTTTGCCAACCAGACCCCATTTTTTGCGATCGAAACCATGTATAAGAGTACCTCTTGTGCAAATCTTACGCATGTCATATGCTGGGTTGACGAATTATTTCCCCTCAGATGGTTGATCATGTCAAGCAGCACTTTGCGCAACACGTTCTGCATCATGAATTCTTGTCGCATTGAAGGCCACTCATTCTTCTTTTGCATTCCTCTGCTGTCGTGTTGCATGACATTCATCATATCTGCCTTAGATTTTCGTATTCTCGTGCCTTTTACGTCCTCGCGCGAGTTTTCTTTGAATGCGTAAAGAATTTAATGATCGATCATGTGCTTCTTCCATTTACTTTCGTTTACTTTTGCCCCAATCTGCACTCGCAGAATCGTGCTGTCCTCGCACTGGCAGACGATCACCGCCTTCCCCAATTCGCTTCCTACGGCCGAGAGAAGCTCGCTTCTTGCGTGGTTGGGTGACTGTGTGTTTGACGTCGTGATTGGTATGGAAAGCCTGTGCTGGGGTGCAAGCTCGGGAAATCTCCAACAAATTCACGACAACATGGTAACAGCATACTGGCTCTCCAATGAAACCGTGGACTCGCCTTTACAGAGAGTTCTCACAGAGACAGTCGAGCATCGCGCTGGAGGGGCAGTTCTGAGCTGCTTCGGTGAGATCTTTGAGGTGCTCAAGGAGACACTCGGAGAAATGACTCTCGTTGGTGGCCGCCAGACGTCAGGTCCCAGCTTGCCCACCCGTCCCTTCCAGTGGATTTCGACAGAGCTGGAAGCCTGAGAGTGAGCTGAAGCATGTGGCACAAGAGCAAAGTTCCTGGTACCATCTACGACCTCCAAATTCTATCAATTCACACGCCTCGGTGCAGTGCTTGAAAGAACGTCGAGAAGCTTTGGTGGAAGACTTGGCGGTGTTTGGCACTGTTTGCGCTTCGAGAAGGCATGTATGGAACATAAAAAGCCACATGCGATTTTCGTATGGAAAAATGCATGTGCTTACATGTGCTTGTTGACTTCTGGGATCTCATCTGGTCAACGGATCTCATCTGCTCAACCTGAGCCGATCGTTCAAGCGCGGCGACCGCTGTCCTGTATATCTGTTTCATTATGGAGATAACAACAAATCCTCTCAGGCCTTAGGCTGCTCTGAACGTCACGCACTGTCGAATGGATCTTGTAAACGACAGTGCACCATATTTGACAGTGCACCATGAGTGGACCGCGGAGGAACCGGGAACTTCAATTATGTCCTGTCCTACATGGCTTACTTCTGAAGAGATGGTTCCAAAAGTTTGCAACGCCTGCCTCGTTGGTCTGGTTAATTATTACCTGGGTCACATCTTGACTCACGAGTGACTTGAAATACGTTTTACAACTTTGAAACTTAAAAAATAATTAAAGCCAATTCAGATTTTTTTAAAATTTTTTTTTGCTGTGATACGCGTAGAACGGCCCCTTTGCTAAGTTCCTTTCACTTTTAAACATGCTAGAATTCTAAGAAAGGCCCCCAAAAGGACGATAAGATGAGAATAGAAACTAGAGTAGTAAGAATATGTAGGAATCTATCTAGGAATTTTTATAGGTAAGAATATTATCATCATCATACGTCATCGCCATCGGCCTATAATAGGCTAGAGAATAGGCGTCTAATGTTTGACAAGTCACCACATACATATGCAAGGCAGATTATTAAAGATGAACTCTCACTTGCATGAACATGGGCTGCTGAGAGCACGGCTCAACTCTAGCAAAGCTAAACTTTCATTCATTTATTTACTTAGCAACATTTAGCAACTAAGTAGGAATATTTCACTAAATATTTCAGTAGAAAAGCGCTTTTTAAAGCGCTTCAGGTCTATCTAAAAGTCTTTGTACCAGTGTATTAGGCTTTTATTGGCTAATTGCTCAATTTAGCGCATAACACAACATTAAATTGATCTAGAAATTGATTTTAGGACCTGGTAGTAGGCTGGCAGCAAACTAGTAGTAAAAAAAAAGACTGCATGCATCTTTCAGTATCCCGTCTCGACTTTTGGTCGCTAATGAATCATCGCTAATTTATGCATCTAATGACTCCAATCATAAGTTTGAACGTCACTCACATAATCGACTCAGTTATTCTTTCACATTCGGATGACCTTTGCGCGAGCACCAATAAAATGTAGCCATAGGAAGACAGAAGGAAAAAAGAAACAGAGGAAAGCAAAAAAGAACATCGCGGATCCGTTCTATTCCGAGTCAATTTCCGACTATTCTCTTCTATCAACCGGAGTGACCGACCCCGACTTAGAAAGAGTGAACGAACGAAAGATCGAACCTAATTGAGACATGTCGACACAAACAAAATTTATCTTTCCTGAGTACCTCATGGACTTTGCACAGGCGCTCACTTTGGAATTGGCAAGAACAGCGCTTCATTTGTACATTCCTTTTTCTTTTGCTTGCGGTAGTCTTTGATTGTATTACTTAGTTGCTCTTGCGCTTGACCTCCCTCCCACTCGGTTCGGCCTACTTCTCTGTACGTCATTTTTTTTCTTTTGATAATGTCAGCATACACTTTGAGGACAAGTGCAGCTCTTTCTCATTCCCTCTTTATCTCATGTTGCGCTCATCTGCTTCAGTTGCGTCAGAATCCTGCATTTCTTCTTTGTTTCCTCCTCTGATTGCTTTCTTTCCTCCTTTCTTCCCTCCCTCCCTCCCTCCCTCCCTCCTTCCTTCCTTCCTTCCTTCCTTCCTTCTGTTTTTACCTCCCACCCCCCCACCCCCGTTCTCACGCCCTCGAGCTCCCTCCCTCCCTCCCTCAGGATCTGATCTGCAGTCCTCTTGCGAAGGAGACCACGTCGTCCATTGCGCACTCGTACATCGCCCTGTTGAGGTCCCGCGTCATGAGCTCCCCGCCGTGGGGAGTCCCCAGAATCACCTGCATGCATGCATGTGTACATACAGGCAGCTAGCAGGACATCGGACCATC
Organism: Chromera velia; assembly: GCA_018398765.1. Taxonomy (NCBI): domain Eukaryota; family Chromeraceae; genus Chromera; species Chromera velia. The sequence continues at coordinate 20,939 of JAHBMJ010004813.1, read as the reverse complement.
GGGCAAATAGGTATGATGCGCATATTTGCAATGAAGTTGCGTCAAACATGCACCCATGCACACATCCGTAGGTCGACACACATATGCAGAAGCCCTCTTTGCCTCACTTACTCACACGGACGCACTGTCCCCTCCCGCCCTCCCCGTCTCTCTCTCTCTCTCTCTCTGTGTGTGTGTGTGTGTGTGTGTGTGTGTGTGTCTTTGTGTGTGGGTGTGCACATTCAGACACAACAGGACATTCGGGGCATACGAGAACAACAGAATGCAAGAATGAGTCAACAAACAAACAAACAAATGAATGAATGAATGAATGAATGGACGAATCACCCATGCACCCACCTTTGCGCGTGCGTCAACCCCCGCATGCATCAACTTCCTGTACATCACCACACCGTCGTCCCTCAGCGTGTCCACTTCGTTCACCTGCAGACAAGGAGGGAAGGGATACAAGGATGATTTCCCACCCACGCATTGCGCGCAGGCACGGACATGGAGCCGGGTTGGAACTAATTGTTCTTTCTTTTCATTTTCGGTGTCCACCTCGTTCACCTGCGAGTGTTCATCTTAGAGAAAGGAAGGAAGGAAGGAAGGCACCGCCCACCCAAAGAACGGATCTATTTATCCAATGAGACGGAAAGAATCTGGTCAGAGTACGTATCTGTTGAGAGACAAAGCGATTGAATGGTCGAGCTCTTGCTTTAGAAAATCATTTAGAGATAACTAAAGCACTCGAATGCTCAGCCACACACGTCAGATTGCTTGAAGGAAAGATTCACAGGGACCCCAAACGAACTTGGAGCATACAATCAAGTGGTCACCGTCATCAAAGGAACAGTCACTGCACTTTTCTTGTCCATGGAGAAGCTGGAAGTAAAGAAAAAAATGGAGGCAACCAAGAAAAGAACTGAATGGAGGCAATCAAAAGAGGCCCCCCCCCCCCCC
>JAHBMJ010004813.1:12500-19687 GCA_018398765.1 Chromera velia | reverse complement strand
CCCACACCACGCATGCAGCATCAGATTGTCCGATAATCGATTGACTGACTGATTGACTGATTGATTGATTGACTGACTGACTGATTGATTCATGCGTACATGTAGAAATACAAACATCGATCCAAGTGACCGACAGACTGACTGACCTGAATGACACAGGGGGGCAGTCCGTGCAGATCCTCAGGGGAGGCCCAGAGTGGCCACGCCAGGGCGTCCTTCTTGTGGGTGCCGTCGGGGTCGTAGGCTTTCGAGAGAGCGTGGCCGAAGTCGGACACAAAGTCCGTCATGCACTCGGAGACTGAACGGAGACCCAGCCGCTCACGCTCCTCCCTGTCTGCATCAGGACATACAGTCATTCACATTGATTGATTGACCCATGGAGACTGCATGTGTGAAGGAAGGAACTGCGCATCCATTCTCTGCCTGATGGATGGAGGACTCCGACTCGATCTACCATCTCGATCGATCGATGCTACATGACATGACACGCTTGCTCGCCATGCACTCCAAATTTCGCCTCTGTCTCTGAGAACTTGCCACATGCACGGGCTGTACCCTCAAAGTGAGTGCCATTTCGATCATGCATACACACATAACTCACACTGGTCCAAAATCACTTGTCTGATGAACACTTGAATTCAAAGCAGACTTGCGAACACGGTCCCACAAGGCAGGTTTATGCACGCAAATCGACCAAAGCGCTCGTTCCCCTGCTTATATACCTGAGTCCTCATACAGATTGGAGATCATCGGGCAGAGGCAGTAGAATCCGTCGATTCCCTTCAGCTTCTTTTCCCTATTCAGCTTCACCAGACTGGACAGGCACAGGTTGGCTCCTCCAGAGACGCCCATGAGAACCAACTTTTCGGACGACAGGAACGACTTCTTGTTAGCTACTGCCCATTTGACTGCCTCCACGCAGTCAGCCAGACCTGCCGGGAATGGATACGGCCCTAGTTTGCCTGCTGAATTTCGGAATTCCACTGCGGCCACTGTGAACCCCTTGGACGCGAGGTCGACCCGGATCTGGGCGAGTCCGTTGTCCTCCGCACTCAGCATTCCCATTCCCCCCCCGTGGATGAACACCAAGGCATACCCGAGAGAAGGCGCGCCCTTCGCGGGACGAGTGACAAAGACAGACCTACACAGACATCGATGGACTTCGCATCAATGCACAAATATTGATACATGGACATCTTGGAAATTAACTGCTACAGATGCATGCATGCGTTTTGACGCATGTGTAGTTGCAAGTAGTTACGTAAAAGCACTGGCAGGAGTAAGGGGGCTAAAATGGCAGCTGCCTTAAAGGCCAAAACATGTCAGAGAGGCCTACCAGGGTCTCTTGGGCACCTGCACTCTTTCCGTTTCGGTTCCTCGCGTGTCGACTGAGGGCTCTATGGCGTTGGTTGCAGCCTCTATCTGTCCAATGAAGGCGCGACAACCGTCGAGGGTCGAGAGGTCGAAAGGGGGTTTCTGGGGCTTGTCCTTTCCGCCAGAAGAGGGGGGTAGGAAGACTTTGAGCTTTGGGTCAACGTGACGGAAAACGGCAGGGGTCTTTCGACTCATCTCTCGATCAACCTGTACGTGTGGATGTATATACCCGTCTCTGTCTGCCTGTCTGTCTTTCAGTCTGTCTCTCTGTTCCTCGCTCTTCCTTTCCTGCCTCCTGGTCAATGTGGATTCAGAAGCAGCTGATTTGTATTGCTGACAGATTCCAGTGCATGAAGAGCCTGATGTGGATGTGTGTCTTCTGATAACATATAGAGAGAGTCGAAGTTCTTTCATGATCGACCATGCAATTAATTTAACTGAATTGTATCGATCTACATCGGATTCATGCATGCAATTATAAGTCATGCATGCATGCATGCATGCAGTTCGCGCGCATTCGCGCGCCCGCGAGAGTCCGCGCGGCCCCGGCAATTCAAATCTGAATCAAATCTAGATTGACTATTAATAACGCGTACTTGTGCAAAAGATCTCGAGATCAGTCGAGGCATGTCGAGGCTCCGCACCTCAAAGCACGTAGGACTATCACATATACTCTGTCGCGTCCCCTGTCAAGTCCGCGTCGACCTTCCTAGGAGCTTGTGCTGTCTGGCTTGCTTGCTGAAAGGATCCATCAGACAGTCCTAGCTGCGTGCATGGCGCCCTCCTTCCGCTCTGCGGCCCTCGCGGGTCTACTGGCTGTCGGGAGTTCCACTCTTCCTCTCAGTGAGGCCTTCCAACAGCAGCCGCGGGGGGGGTTTCAGCTTCGTCGCAGTGGCAGACGAGGAACTCGGAAGGAGGTCTTTCACCCCCCTTTGAATGTGCAGACTGATGCAGACGCAGAGACGGTGGATACTCTGAGGTTAGGAGACGGACAAGCAGAAGAAGAGGAAGAATGGGTCTTGAAGGCCTTTGCTGGGGTGGGGTTGAATGAGGCTCTTTGTGCCTCCACTCTTTTGAGTTTGGGTTTCGCGGGTGTGGGCTTTTCCCTTCCTTCTCCGGCCTCGTTCGTTGGTCCGGGTGCGTTGGCGTTCTCCATCGGGTTTCATGAATTCGGACACTTCCTTGCAGCACGCTCCCTTGGCATCAAACCCGCAGAGTTCTCCATTGGCTTTGGGCCCCCTGTGCTGTCGTACGTTCCTGCTGACCCTCAAGAGACGAAATTTTGTCTCCGACTGATTCCCCTGGCGGGCTACGTGGCGTTCAAGAGAGCCATTGAACCGACTGATGAAAGAGAGACTGTGCTTCTGAAGGGCAAACAGTTCTTGGAGAACAGACGAACGAGGGAACAGTTGATCGTGCTGGCAGGCGGAATTCTTTTTAACCTTCTCCTAGCGTGGCTCTGCTATGTAGCGCTGGAGGCCGCAACTGGCAACCAGGTAAGTCGATCGAGATTCAAGGCCGTCAGACGAGATTTGATACAGCATGAAGAACAACCAAGTCAACCAGGACAGTCAGTTTGACAGAACACAATTCAGTGAGTTTGACATACTGCCAACTCACATTGCAAGGAGGGAGAAAGCTGGAAGGGAGACGAGGAGATCGGTCTGAAGTGTGAGGGGGGCGCAAAGAAAGGAAAGTTTCCTTCCATCCTCCATCAGTCTCCTCTGCCGCCGGCCGGGCCTTCTTTTTGAATAAGCACACCCCTAATTGCACCTCATGCTCTCATGCTCCTTCACCTCATCTTCCCCTCCGTCGTCCTCTTTCATGTAATCAGTTGTCTGAAGGTTTTTTTCTTCTTTGCAAGCCTTGAATTAAATGAAGTACTCCCTCACCCACCCATGCACCCATGCATGCAGTTTGCTTTTCTTCCATCCATCCAGCAGACAATCCTTACGGTTTTCCTCCCTCCCTCTGGCCTGCTCACCGGACCCCACTGACGCCCGTATGTGCCTCGCCACATGTGCAAAGCTTTTGCTGTTGTAGATCCATCCATTCATCCATATGTCTGCCCACTCCTTCGTCTGTCTGCAGGTGAAGGTAGCGTTGCCTGGTGTGGAGATCATGTCAGTACAGGAGAACGGCCCTGCAGCCTCTGCGGGTCTCCTGCCGGGGGATATTCTCCTAGAGGCAGATGGGGTATCACTAAGGGAGGGGGGGCAAAAGGTGATGCAGAAACTAGTAGACATCGTCACACACCATGCGAACATGCAGGTCCCGTTTGTGGTACAGAGGGGCACAGAGACTTTAAATTTGATCGGTACCCCTGTCCCGAAACCGGGAGGTCTAGATGGCTCTGCGGGGTTCTTGGGGTTTTCCTTCAGACCGGAGTTTGAGACTCACACGGACCCTTGGGGGGGTAACCCTTTGTTACTCGTGCAACACGCCACATCTGCATTAGTAGACGAGATCGGGCGTTCTGCAGACGCCTACTCCTCCGGTTTTGTGGCGGCTGTGGAGTCTGCATCTGATGCTTTGAAGAAAGTTATGGGGGGACAGGGGGGCACAGGGATGAGGGGGGTGAGTGGGGCTCCGAACATGATTGGGCCAATCGCGTTGATGGGAATGGTCTCGGACATTGCGAGGGTCGATGTGTGGGCGTCAGTGGCGTCGGCTGCTTCGATCAACATTCAGGTAGGCAGGTTAGGGCAAGGGGGGGGGGTCTGAAACTGACTGCCTTGCAAGGCATGCAGGAAGAATCAAAGTATTTGGGCGGGCGAGAGAGACAGAGAGAGAAAAAGAGAGAGAGAGAGAGAGAGAGAGAGAGAGAGTCAAGTCAGGAGAAGAAAGCATCGATCCTCCAAGAGGGGGGGGTAGGAGGGGAAGGGGGGGGGCCTGTCTCCTCCCTTGCTCCCCCCTCCCTGGGACCTTCTTCCTGTTCGACCAGTATCATTAGGATGGTCTGCGTGCTGGGAGGGGGGTGGGGAGGTAGGTAGCTAGGTAGGTAAGTAGGTAAGTTTTGTATGTATGTATGTATGTGTGTGTGTGTGAGAGAGAGAGGGTGTGTGTGTGTGTGTAACACTGTGTCTGTGTACGCGAATGGCTATGGATGTGTATGTGCGTGTGTGCATACTCAGGTATCTTTGTTGGCAGACCGTCCATCTTGACACTTCTGCGTTTTGGTCCTTCAGCAAACAAAAGATCACGTGTATCTTTTTTAGAGGCTGGCTCACCCATGCATGTGTGTTGTCTACCTTTCATTGTTTCATCATCATCTGTCCGTTCATTTCTGCCTGATCGATCCATCGACTGACTGCATGACTGCAGCTTGCCCTGTTCAACCTGCTTCCAATACCGGGGCTTGATGGAGGTGCGATGATCGAAGTGCTGTTGGAAAAAGCGCGTGGGCGCAAATTTGCCCCCTCGACAAAGCTGGCAGTGAGGGGGGTGGCTGGGTTTCTCCTTCTGTGTGTGACAGCAAGCGCCATTGTGGGAGACGTCACACGAGCAGTGAGAGGAGGGTAACTGCATGTAGGCAGAGACCAAAATGCATGCATCGGTGCGTGAATTTGAAGTGAATTGAAGTGAGGAGTCAATCCGCTCAGGATTGTGAGGAAGAAAGGAAAGAACATTGATCGTGCGTTTGCGGAAAATAAAATGAATTTAATTATGCGTGTCCATGCAAAGAAAGAAGATTCAGTGAATCGTTTCAAAAGGGGTTCGCATGCCTTGACACACTGTGTGAGAGAGAGAGGATGGGGTGTCATATTGGTTGAAGTCATTTATCAAATTCTGGGAGGAAGGAAGGAAGGAAGGAAGGAAGGAAGATGGGTTGTTTGATTGTTTGAATTTTGTTTGAGGAATAGAGGCGTGCGTTTTGAGTTCGTTGATCGAGGAAGAAGTGCACGTTGGCTCTCCCTCTCTCTCTCTCTCTCTCTCTCTTTCTCTCTCTCTCTCTCTCTCTCTCTCTCGGAGTTTGTTTTTTCGTTGTGGTTTGAAGCAGGCATTTGCAACGAGTTGTTTGTTGGTTTTGTTCGATCGTTCTTTACTGACTGACTGCGGATGCGGATCGAATAACTTTAATCAATTTTGATTTGATCTAATTGCATCCCTTTGTTTTCTGCCTGCCGGAATGAAGGAAGGGAGGAATGACGGGATCGGATTGCAAGACGTGAAGTAACCCCGCCACCGATCGCCTGCTTGTCAATTTCTTTTGGTTGTGCTCCGGGCCGAAGTTGCATGTATTAATAGAAAGCCTCACGAAGTTGCATGTATTAATAGAACCCCTCGCGTTGCAGTGCAGCAGAGAAAGATGAATTTAAGACTATCATGAAGTCCGTTTCGCCGCTCTTCGCTTTCCTAGCTTGCCTGACAGAGAAGTTTGGCTCGAAGAAAAAAAAAAAATATATCCTAGCTTGCCTGACTGAGAAGTTTGGCTCGATCGCCCCCCGGTCATATACGCAGAGGCCATTGCAGGCATGCAGGCAGATCGACTTAAAAGGATGTATGTCAGAGGTGCATGCGTGAGTTTTCCACCGATTGATCAAGTATACGAGTGCAGGCACCGCAGGCTCCCTTAAATCGATTTTGGTTTGCATGAATAACGCTGGTGAATGTACTTGATGCCTTTCTAGATGTCTTTCGAATTCGATTCAAGTTCTATTTATGTTTTATTTCGTCTTATTTGCAGAGATGATCCAGGATACTCATCCAGGATTTGATTGTATTTAAAGCTTTTTAGTTCATTTGAACAGCAAATCTAGCAGTAAATTTAGCTAATCTAGCCTAGAATCTAGCTAGACACGCTGTCTGACTCGTTGAATGCGCATCTTGCAAAACTTGAAAATAGTCCTAGAGAAACGGCTCGGAAACCCTAACACACTCTCAAATATGCACCCGCGAGCCATGGCGGTCGAGCGATGCATGCACGCATACTATGTATTACCATATATATTATGCTAGAGATACAGCAACAATCAATATTATTCAACAATAATTTATTATGATTATAAATATACTCATAGAAGGATAATTATTTGAATTTAAAATGCTGTTAAAAGTTATACATAAAATCGCTGTGGACCAAGCCTGCAATGATGTACAGTGTAGTATGCACAACTTGAATGCGATAGTTTGCGATAGTAAAACACAATCGCGAGAGGCATGCACTCATGAATGAAATTTGTTCAAACCCCGGGCCCACATGATTAGAAAAAACTAACGATCTCATGCTGCTCCCCTCTACTCCCCTTCCTAGCCCCCTTCCCGCTGCGATTTGTTGTTCTTACTTCTAAGAGCCCAGCCCGCGCAGAGAGAGAGAGAGCCCGTGTTTTGTCTCTGTCCCTTCAGCTAGACCTTAAGACGATGCATGCACAGATGTGCAAGAAGATGAAAGAGCAAGGGCCGCGTCAGGCGGCCGGACGAATACGAAAGAGGCACACACGCAAGCAAAATCACTGTTTTCCCCCTCACCGTTCGTTCCCTTCCTTCTCGAGCTCTTTCTATTTTTGCGTGCATGGTTTGGCTGCCACATCCCCACGCTCATCCCTGCAGTTCATCCATCCATCCTCGTCCCACCCACCCACCCATCGAGTCCATCCATGCATCCATGCATTCAGATGTGTCAAACGATGCGATCGATTCTTTGTGCACGTGCTTCCCCTTCCCCTTCACTCATTCCTGTAGCTAGCTGGCATCCATGTGTACACTTAAATAATCGTCTTTCTGCTTGCTTGGTTGCCTGCCTGCGTGGCTGCCTTGATACATGTCCTCTCCATGCAGTGTATCAAGCCAGTCCCATTAGTTCCTATTCCCTT
>JAHBMJ010004813.1:0-7500 GCA_018398765.1 Chromera velia | reverse complement strand
CGTTAATTTACAGTCAGAAAGATAGACAAACGGTCGCTTCGTCCCATTTCTTTCAGGCACCCCTCTTCTTCAGACGACTGCCAGAGGACAAAGGCGTACCGGCTTACAGACAGACTAGAAAGGACTATTCGACGATTGAGTCCGTGCACCCCCACCCGCCCCCCCACCCTGCAGCCTTCTTCTCAGAGAACGCGCCCTCCGAGGAGATCTGATGGAACAGATCCCCCTCAGAGGCGTACTCGAGGATCAGCCAGATCGTTGTCGAGGTCGTGAAATAACCCCAGATCCTGCATGTCAGGAAACATAGATCGATCGGGCACATGTATGCGGAAGAGATAGAAAGAACATTTCAATCAATGTGCATGCGCAAATGCCCAACAACAATCCCGTCAAGATCCGAAGAGGCCCTCCAAGGGAGCCACCGAGAAAGCAAGAATTAAGGGAAGAAGGAGGTAAGGTGTGGCTGGCAGGACTGACTCACTCTTTCTCTCCGTCTCCCTTCCTCTGCGCGTGAGCGTGGGTTCCATTGATGCTCATGCCAAAAAAAAGTAGACATATGTGTGTGTGTCTAGACTCCTTTGTGTTTCCTTAACTTAATTGTGAAGGGAGGGGGGGGGCGAGTGCCGCCTGACTGATTAACTGACTGACTGACTGACCTGGTGACATTAGGGTGTCTCACGTGAGCCTGCACCTCCACCTCTGTCTGAAGACGCGCCTCGTGACCGCCCCTGTGAACAGACAGACAGACAGACAGAGCATTGGATAGAGAGAGAAGTAATGTTTTTGGCTGGCTTTCCCTCTCAGAGAAATTCTTTTCCTTTTCCTTCACAGACGCACGATTGTCATAGACAGACAGACTGTATCGTCAAATTTTCCTTTCTTTTTCTCTTCATTTCCTTAATTCAGAAGACAGACAGGAACCAAAAAAGGGGGAGAGAAAGAAAGAGGGAAGGAAACCCAAAGAAGGAAGGTGGCGGACTGTCGGACACATCTTCTTGCAAGAGAAGAGGAAAGAAAAGAAGAAAAAAGAAATGAAAAGAAGAGAAAAGAAAGGAAGAGAACAGAAAAGAAGAGAAAAGAGCCCTGCCGGTCTTGTCACTCCTCTCCGTTCTCTCACGCATTTTGTCTCTAATTTCATTCTATGACCCCTCCCTCATCCAGACATGACGCATCGATCCCCTCCCCTACAGACTGTCTATCTGTCTGTCTGTCTATCTGTCTGTCTGTCTATCTGTCTGTCTGTCTATCTGTCTGTCTGTCTGTCTGTCTGTGTGTCTGCCTGTCTGTCTATCTGTCTGTGTGTCTGTTTGTCTGTCTGTCTGTCTGTCTGTCTGTCTGTCTATCTGTCTGTCTGTGTGTCTGCCTGTCTGTCTATCTGTCTGTGTGTCTGTTTGTCTGTCTGTCTGTCTGTCTGTCTGTCTGTGTGTCTGCCTGTCTGTCTATCTGTCTGCGTGTCTGTTTGTCTGTCTGTCTGTCTGTCTGTCTGTCTGTCTATCTGTCTGTGTGTCTGTCTGTGTGTCTGCCTGTCTGTCTATCTGTCTGTGTGTCTGTTTGTCTGTCTGTCTGTCTGTCTATCTGTCTGTGTGTCTGCCTGTCTGTCCGCATGCTCACGCAAGCGACTCGCTAACTAACTGACTCGAGGAGTTGCTTTTTGTTGAGGCGTTTGAGTGCGACGACGAATTTGCTTCTGCGCTCCCTCGCCAGGTACACTGACCCAAAGCCCCCAGAGCCCTGCAAGGAATCAAGCAAGCAAGTAATCAAGGAATCAAGAGCGGTCCGGGACAGGCAGGCAGACAGGCAGGGAGAGGGGCAGGGAGGAGCAAACTGGACAGAGAGATGAACTGACAGACAACCGCAAAAATGGTCGTCTGACTCAGCTAGCCAAAGGAAGCGATAAGAAAGAAAGAAAGAAAGACAGACAGACAGACAGACAGACAGAGAGAGAGAGAGAGACGCGACACGCCCACCCGACAAGGAGGAGAGGCCATGTTGATTCGATTTTCAAAAGGCATGTCAGCAGGGAGATGCAGGAAGGAAGAGGAAGACACCCCGATCGAGGGACAAACAGAGAGATCCACTGAGGCGAGAACCGGCGTGCTCTGACAGGGGAGAAGTGAAGTGAAGGACGTTGGGGGATATTGAAAAGGCACGTGCATCATTTGCCCGTGCTGGAAGGTTCAACTGGGTCGGGAATTTTCAAGAGCAGAACGAAGACAACAACCAATAAATGAAAAACAACTGACATCGTTGTCTCTGTGTTCTCAGGCAAAGACCGAAGCCAATTACAGCTAGCGCACACTGCCTGACTGACCAGTTTTCTGCCCAGGTCGAAATCCTGCAGCGACCACCGGGGAAGGTTCAGGGCTGGGGGTGCAAAGGCCAGGTCAGGAGATGGTCTCTGTGGGGTGAGGAGTGTCTCTGTGTGAGTGGAGAGGATCGGGTGTCCCCCCAGTGGCCTGGATGTTGACATCTGCCTTTTGGGACTCTCAAATTTCCCTTCCTCCTCTTCATCCTCTTCGTCCTCCTCATCTTCCTCTTGTCGCTCCACTGCTCTCTCCCCCCCTCCGCGGAGATGATCCTTCTCAGCAAGACCTCCCTTGTGGTAGGAGAATTCGCCCTGCAGCAGTCTGTACCGAGAAGAGTGGACCGGAGAAACTGCGGGGCCTTGCGCAAGGCCGAGGCCGAGGGCATGCCGGGGCCCCCCTTGTGCTGCCTGTGTGGGGTGAGCTGGGGCCTTGCTGGACCCTGAGTTTGTCGGTTTTGTGCGTCCCGTCAGCCAGTGGGTGCAGCCTGTGAGCCCTCTCCATCGAGATCCTTCCGAGCCGTCTCCGTCTCCATCGAGCGTCTGTTGCTGTGCACCCCCCAACCCCAGACGTGTGAGGCCCCCTCGGGTGCCGGTTGTGACAGACGCTATGCCTGTGTCTGCATTCTTCAACTGTCTGCCAGTCAGAAGGGGGTGTTTTTGGCTCGGCAGGGCCCCCTTCTGCTTTCCTGAGGAGGAGGAAGAAGACGAGGAAGAGGACGCAGTCTCTTCTCTCTTCTCCTTCGTCGTTGTCGGGAGCTTCAGGACTTTCCGAGAGGAGTCCCCCTCTTCCTCGGGACTGCACAGAATTAATCAAAGCAACGAAAAGAATGAGAAGATACAAGGAGGAGATGGAAGGCATGCAGTCCGTATGAGAGGGGAAGAAGAAGAAGAAGAAGAAGAAGAAGAAGAATGAGTGACCAACGTACCCAAGTTTGCGTTTCAGCAAAGTTGCCGCCATGTTGCGAAACTGTGTGGAAAGAATCTTCAAAGACACGCGCCGTCAAGAATACACGTCCAGGGGGATGCAAGACGAAACGTTCCCCGATTGTCACGCCCAGGACAAGTAAACACAGCTAGATAGACGGGCAACTTTGCTGTGCGTCGATCAGAGCCGTCTCCACTTGCTTGATCAACAACACCCCTGCAACGGAATTGCTTCGAAGGCAATTCCGATTGGACAAATCAAGAGAAGTCGGGTTAGCATGACTACTTGAGTGCATGCGTGGATTGTGGATGTAAGTGCGTTTAATTCTTCAGAGATGTTCAATGGAAGCAGTCACTGCCAGACTGTGCCAGTCAGACATCAGCCACACAGCTCAAATCAGCTCAAGCTATATATGCTCAAGCTGCAAAAAAGTTGCCCCTCAGAGACGGCCGCGCGATGCCGCGCGCGTGCATGTATCCCTCACGAAAATTAAGACACGCGCGAGTTCATTTTTTTGACGCACGCGACCCCGCGAGTATCCACATGCATGCAATTGACTGACCTTGGTACATGCATTGAATTGACTGACCTGTATATACTGCACATGTGGCTATACATTCAACATCGATCATGAATTCTTGCAATGATCATTGCGCATTGGCAGTCAATTCAATGCGTCCAGGAGCGGTCTGCAGTGCTTAAGTCCTCGTGTGCAGTCCGACACCAAATCGTCTTTTTATAGACTGTGCGTGGCACGGATCAGACCCGAACCATTGACAGTGCTCCTTCCTTTTGCATTCGAAAGATCCATCCATTCGATATGAGGACAACCGTTGTCTGCTTCTTTCTGGGGCTCGGTTCTGCCCAAGCAGCTTTTGAACTGCCCAACATGAAGCCCTTTGAGGACTTGCAGTTCAACAAACTTTTCGACAAAGGAACAGGCGAGAAAGCTGACAAAGTCGCAGCTAAACCGTGCACCCCCTCCCCCTGCGGCCCGGGGGTGTGCATCGAAATCAACAAAGGCTTCACGCGTGAGGACTACATTTGCTCTTGCCCTGTTCCCTTCTATGGACGCAACTGTGAGCTCGCAACGCGCGTCTGTCCTCAGGGATGGACTGAACTTCCCCGCTCCCCCAACGATATCAGTGAGGGTGAGTTCAGGTGCTACCAGCTGAGAGGGAACAACTTTGTAGCGGCTTCGGAGCGGGTTGGACTGACCTGGTTTAACGCCGAGACCGACTGCAACACCAACCTCATTCCCTCTGAAGCCCTCAACTCCAACCTTCTCACGGTAGATACCGAAGCCATTCACAGCGAGATGCTTCTGCTGAACCAAAGATTTGGGGAGTTTTGGGTGGGGGGAAGCTACACCGGCCCCAACCCTCCGAGTCCCCCCTGTTCCGGCAACCAATTGGACTATTACTTTGCCCCCAACTGGGCGTGGAACGACGGTACTCCCTTTGAAGCCTCGAACTCATCCAACGTTTTCTGGAAGGTCTTCAATGGCAATCCGGAGGCGGTGAACTCCCAGCCGAATGCGTGCGTCGACGGATCTGGAAACATCGAGGCGATCTTTTACAAATTCGATGACAGTGCGGTGCCCTCTTCCGGTTGGCAGGACAGAGTGGCAGACGGAGGCACCCTAGCCAGCGTGAAGCCCTGGGTGTGCCAGATTCGTCTGGACGATCCTGAGGCAATGTAGGGTCTTGACCTGATTGTCTGAATCATCGATTGAATGACTGACTCGATCTGATGGTCATGCACCCGAAGGAATGCATTTCATTCTCTTTTCATGCTTGTCAGTCCTGTACGTTTCGGTTTCTCTGCTGCTGAGGAAGAACGAGACTCGTTGCTTTTTGGCCAAATTTAATTAAGTACAGCTGAGTTGCTTCGTGCCGGTTTCGCTGCTGCTGAGGAATGGCCGGTCAGATAGAATTAATCAATTAAGTGCAGCTAGGCAGGAGACGAGAACCACTTACTCACTCCTCTTTCCCGTCTCTCTCTGACTTGATCAGTCAGTGCTTGCTTGAATTCTCCCACCTCTCCAGCATCCTTCCCATCAATGAATGAATGAATGAATGAATGAATGAAGGAAGGAAGGAAGGAAGGAAAGAAAGAAGGGAGGAAGAAAGGAAGGAACGAAAATCCTGAATCCCATGATCATCATCGAAATGGAGACTGACTGCGTGTCTCTCTCTGAGTGCTCTCCCCTATGAAGACACCAGTACAATGAAAGTTTACAATGAAGTAAAATTCAATCAATTTCCCGCGGCCATCCCCTGCTTGTGACTAATCGTACCTCGGGGGGGGTGTTTTGCGATGAATTCAGTTTCATACGGAATTCTTTTTCCCATGTATGTTCCTGAATGCACGTTGGGCATGTTTTGCGAAAACGAAGCAAAAGGAAGGTGTAAAAGAAAGGGAAGAAGTCTGACAGCACCCCATTCTGAAAAGTGAATCAGATGCTGCGCGTGTGACAAAGTCTTCTTAAGTTAAGACCAAGGGGAAAAATAAGAGCGCAGAGGTAGCGAGAGGACCAGAATTAAGGAAGACGCATGCATATTCCATGCAGCAGCACCAGATTGATTGAGTGTGTGTGTGTGTGTGTGTGTGTGTGTGTGTAGGCCAGCCTCATAGTCGTCTCCCCAGTCGTCTCCTTGTCCCTCTCAATCCGTTTTCACATGCATGAAGTTTCCGTATCTCTTTCTGGTCAGACGCGATAGAAACAAAGATATTCTTAGTATGCATGCTTTCAATGCAGCTGTGGCTCGGACTCGCTCCCCCATTTGACACTGTGCATGACCGCTGTCATCGCGGTGATCGCAAGCCGATCGATCAACACTTGCATGCACGCACATGCTTAGCTCTCCATGCATGGAGGCATCCTCGTGACATCCGCGCTTCGCTATGCGTGTCCGACTCCCGTCCGCGTGCCATTGATTTACATGGCTCTGCCATGACCTGCATGAAAATGAACTTCTGACGACCTGCTGTTCATGTATTGATTGATCGCACGTTTGATTCATTGTCCACCATCTGTGAAAGTCGAGCTCTCGGTCAAGCTTTTCCGAGAGCGTAATCTTCAAAGGGCTGTTGCAGTGTACGTTACAAGCACTAAGCGATACGCTTTCACACATCATGGTGGGCCTAGGTGGGCTGTAAGGCGGTATAACACTCTAGCTAATTTGTTAAACATAATAATCTAAATCCTAGCATTAATCATAGAGTACTACCTAGAGTACTACTGTCATATTCATACCATATATACAAGAGAATGACCCATATTTTTAATTTTTTGCTTAATCTAATTCTAGATCTAATTAAACACTAACTTAAAAACTCAATTCTAAATCGATGCTTTCCCATGCATAATAATGCATTCAAATTTTAAATTTTAACTAGATTCAAAAACAAAAAAATGTTGTCTAAAGCGTCACGGATCAAAACCACTGAAATAAACTAAAGCAACTACTTACTAGTAAAGCAATCGATATGAAGCATATAATTACAGTTACTAAGATAGTAGTTAAATTAGTGTACTAGGTAAAACACTCAGACTGCTGCCATTCTAGAATTCGTTCTAGTAGAAGTCGCCCTTATAAGTGTCAAAGGACAAACGGCCGTTCTACCCTAGGTTCTACCACATGTATTACTAGGAAAGAAAATATGAGGAAGAAAGACTGAATGAAATCCAGATGCACGAATGCACAACAAAAAACAATGCATGAATCCTCACTATATGAGTTACAAAGAAGGAAAATCGCAGCCTAGGTCGCAGCTAAATCAGCGTTTTGCATAGGATACAGAATCAATAGGTATCCGAAAAACACATATCACACTTAACAACATTATACGCGCACAGTATCAGAATCTTCTTAACCGTGCATCTCTGCTGGCACTTACCGGCATTATTATTAAAACAGAGACAATTGAAGTTATATGACAGGCGAACAGGCATATATATACACATGTACATACACGCACACATACACATACACACACACACACACACACACACACACACATACACACACACATACCGTATATTTCACCATACTTTGCCCACCGGGGTTTCGGGTCCTCCACCTAAACATACAAAGTTTGAAAAAACTTTAGATAAATCCATGTAAAGAGCCTGCCCAAAAGTGAGGGGGCACTCATGCATTGCAGCCTATAAGAAGCGTGCACTGCCTCAGTCACAGCTCAGGATTCCTCAATCTAACCTAGAGAGAGAAAAGAGTCGTCAGCCTCCCGGGTGGACGGTCTGGTG
>JAHBMJ010004808.1:64991-76175 GCA_018398765.1 Chromera velia | reverse complement strand
CTCCACCACACACACAGAATCCCGCACGCCGTCCGTCCCTTCCCTGAGCCCCCCCGTACAAGTCTTACCTGCACATGCGCACCCGGATCGAATTTGGACCCCGAAGATGTCGTTCAGCAGAGCACACACAAACTGGTGGTGCAGCCACTGCGCGTTGGGACTTTGCGAGGAAGGTCTCCGTGCTCGGACACGGAAAGAGATGATGCCCACCCTTCCGGGGTCCCACGGGGACTCTGTGTCTTCAGAAAGCTGCAGACACTCCACATCCGCAGTCTCACTCGCAGAAGCAGAAGCCGATTCCATCACCCCGGGCGTCCTCACACCAAGTCGACCGGGAGGTCTGCAGAAATGCAGACGGCGGGTGGAGGGGCCAACCAGGTCGATGTTTGGATGCTGAGCCCATGCCGAGATAAGAAAGTTGGCCAAAGCCTGTTCCCTCGCGCGGATCCTCTCAATGCCGATGGAGGCATGGAGACGGAACATCAACCCGGCACGAATGCTGCCAAGAATGTCGGGAGTTCCGGCCTCTTCCCGTTCCTCCACGTTCTGCATGCACTCAGTCATGCATTCACGATGCAGATGAGAGACAAAAAAGAATTTGGAGAAATCTTTTCTCCCGACCTCCTTTCAATCAGAAGAAATAAAGTGTGTACGGCTGAATGCAGATAAACACTGAGGGGAGAACAAGAGACGGACCTTTAAATAGCTGTGTCCGTCCTTGCTTACAAACGCCACGCACCCCCCGCCCGGTTGCCCAGGCTTGCTGTGGGAGGCCAGATAGTTTTTGATCAGAAGGAGACCCGGCGTGCCCGGTCCCCCGAGAAGTTTGTGGGGAGAGAACACAGCCACGTCAAACCCTGCACACTTGCCCCTTGTCTCCACCATCCATCGCATAAAGCAGCTCTTGGGGAGATTTTCCGCTTCTTCCAACGACACCAGGGGTTTTCCACCCTTCACAATTTGCGGAAGTGTGCTGGAGTCTGGGTTTGCGTCTGGTCGTGTGTGTGCTGCTGCAGCTGCAAAGTCGACCAGAATGGGGGACCCAAATGAGTGCGCCAGGGAGACCATCAAGGGAACGTTGTGCTCCATGCCGGTGACGTTAGAGACGGCAGTGAGAAAGGAAAGAGGCACCACCTGTACGCACTCAGCATCAGAAAATTGAAGGAACATGCGAACAAATGCCCACAAAAGATGATCCATTTATCGAATTATTCATTTACACTCCATTCATTCATTCATTCTTTCTTTCTTTCTTTCTTTCTTTCTTTCTTTCATTCTTTCATTCACTCATTCTTTCATTGACTCATTCATTCATTCATTCAATCAATCAATGAATCAATCATTGCAGCGAAGACGAAAAGGCACGCATGAACCGCCCTCCAGGGATTTTGTTTTTGAATTCACTGATGCGGACACAAAGCGTTCCACTCTGTTCACTTATGGAAATCACTTTGAGCACCAAAACCAGACAAAAAAATAGCAGTAAAACTTGTGCATCTGTGCTTGTGTGTGTGAGAGAGAGAGAGAGAGAGAGAGGGAGAGAGAGAGAGAGAGAGAGAGGGAGGGAAGGAGGGAGGGAGCGAGAAAGAAAGAAAGAAAGAAAGAAAGAAAAGAAAGAAAGAAAGAAAGAAAGAAAGAAAGAGAAAAAGAAAAAAGAAAGAGAGGCAGATAGATTCAAGAAGCATCTTCTTTTGCAAGCCCACAATCGATAGCAGTTCGATCTCACCTCTTCATCTCGTCTCTCTTCCTGCAGCCTCCAGCAGTGCCGCAACGCCTCCAGATAAGCCGGGGTGCTCATCACCCCTGACGTCTTGTCACTAGGCACCTCTATCACATGGAAGTACAGCTGCACAGACTGTCTGAAGTCCTCGGAGGGGTGATACTCCGACGGACAGGGCGCCGCCGCAAGAAAGGGGGGCAGGGGGTTTCCGCCCGCCGCCGCCTCTGAGGCCGCATGGGTGGGTGCGTGCACAATCAGTTCAGAGTGCTGGGCGAGCTCTCGGAAGGGGAGGATGACTGAGTGGTGGGACGATGAGTCAACGATGAAAATGACCTGCAAACATCGAGGGAAGGCATCAGAGAGGCATGCATCGATCTCATGCAGGTGCGCGCATGCCTGGACAAGCAAAGAGCGATTGCACTGCAAGACGACGTAGGGGAGATTGACTGAAGGGTCGATCGATCTCGTCGAGGAAAACAAACAAAAAGAAAGAGAGCACGACCCACGCATTCGATCTCGAAAGTCCTTCCACATTGAATTGACAGAAAGAAATTCGAAGGGACGAAAGGAAGAGGACAAAACCAGATGCCCTGAAGTTCTGAGAGATCCTTGCGGGCAACAATTGAATCTGTTGGTTGACTTTCTCTTCACACAAGCGAATGAGAGAGAAGAAAAGTGCCGACGGCGGCACGAAAACTGCAATGAAGCAAGCACCAAAAGACTCGCAAGAAGAACCAAAAACATGCAGCAGGAAGAACTCAAAAAGAGTTGACTGACCCTACGCACAAGAGGCTTCAGAGGGAGAGAGGGGTCCGCCATCTGGTCCCCCTGTCAACAGGGAGGAAGGAAGGAAGGAAGGAAGGAAGGCAAAATTGCATGCATCATGTAGAGGCGAGAACCATCAAGATTCACACTTACTGGGTATTCGGATCATGCGTGGTTGGACATGCACGCACGCATTCACAGAAGAAATTTGTACAAAGCCAAGCAAAAGCTGAGGTGATGAAGGGAGGAGGATATCGATTGAGTACAGGGGGAAGGAGCAGGAGTTGGAACGTCGAGGTTTTCGATCTTTCTGACTCCACTCCACCATGCACCCTCTCTCTCTCTCTCTCTCTCTCTCTCTCTCTCTGCGGGCCTTTCTGTCCACCTGCCTGCCTATCTCCCTGCTTGCCTCAGTGTTTAATTCATTGCGGGACTGGCTGACTAAACGACTCACCGAGTGGGTTGGAGGAGGCGCGAGGCTCCACTTGTTTTGGCTCATAATGGCAAGGAATTTCCATATCGCCCCTGTGCTTCCTGACCCTGCATGCACGCATCAGCAGCAGCAAAACATGCAAACAGCTAGGTCCATTCTATCGATTGAGCAGGGAGCTAGGCCCATCCGTTAATTCTCTGAATGGAGAATGAATGGACTTACAAGGGTACCCCACATGATCCTCCTCCTCGCAGCTAACTCCTGTGCAATAAGGAATGCATAACTTGACTTGCTTCTTTCTTCCATCACAACATGGAAGAGCTCTTGAATTTTCATGAGTGGCGGAAGTACACATCAGACGGTTATTCGCCCTTAGTGATAGGAGGAGGAAACAAAGAGCGACTCGGAAAATCAGGTCGCATCAACACACACAGCACAAAAACGGACTATCTGTGGGACACTTCTCATGAAACCTTCCCCCAGCTCCTGACCCCACGAAAGAGCTGACGAGGGCAGCCTTTTTCTTGTCAGAGCAAGCTCACTTGAACTTCCGATGACAGACGAAAAGAAACAAACAATTCAGGCAGCCCTGCGACGAAGCAGCGAGACAAAAAACGCGAACGGACCTGTGAAGATCAGTGAATCCTCCTCTGCTCCAAGCCAGTCGCGTATCACCTCGCGAGCCTGCGAGAAAAGCACAGATAAGGTTTTACACGCTGCAAAATAACGAAAAAAAATGAAGGAACGATTAAGAATCGGTCCTCAGACACCCTACAAAAAATCGCATCGATCGCGTGCGTCTCGAAGGAAGGGAATGAACATCATGTTTGAAAAAAAAGGATGCAGAAAAAAGGGAAACCATCCACGCGAACACGCACTTACGGAAAAGTGTTACAGTTTCAATACACAGACACACACACACACACACACACACACAGGAGGGGAGAGAGAGAGAGAGAGAGAGAGAGAGAGCACTTCGTCTTTTCCACGACCAACCTGGTGTCTCAAAGAGTTCACATGGACGGCAGTCATCGAGGTTTCGCTGTGCGTGTTGGCGTACAACGGCATGACCTGCGTGCAGTACAGAAAACAGCCACCATCTTGAAGTGAAATCGACCACAGAGACTTCAATCGTCAGTTTGTGACGTCAATTTGATGCACACTGAGGCAGACGAGGGCGTCACCCGAATACGATCTGTCAGCCTAGAAGGAGAAGCACAAAAGAGCAAGGCGCCCACCTGAAAACGCATAAAGTCCTCAATGCACCCCAAGGACCTTCCCGAGGCAGTGAAGTCAAAGTAGAGGAGGGTCCGGAAACCTGCAAGGGAGAGAGGGAAAGAATAAAGGCCCCCCCCCCGCCAGGAAGCAAAAGAAAAGGAAGAAGGAGAAAAGAGGCAACGAACGAAAGGCAAAGCATATGAAAAATCTCACAAAACGACATGCAATCCGCGGCTGTGGGCAAGGAAACAAAAATATATTGTGTGCAGATTCTCATCCTGCTCGTACCACCCATCAATTCGTTCCGTGTGCGTCCCCGTCAGTCCTGCATTTCTCTTTTACGCACTCCTCGAGACGATTAAGGAAGTATTTCTGTGGCCAGTGCCTGATAGACGGGCAGACAAATCTCGACTGAGGATACAGAACACTGAGCAAAGAGAATCTCGTGCTTCCCTGCACTGGGCCTGCAGAGTGCCATTGCTCTGCTTCGTCCAGTGACATCTATTTTTATTTCACCCAGAACATCGGAGTCGAGCAGAGCCCCTTTGTCATCAAGCAAAGAGAAGTGAGAGGTTCACAAAAGAGAAAGCGAAGAGAGCGAAGGGCGAGCCGAATAGAGAACAGATTGACTGACTGACACACCAACTGACTGCCTACATTTCTAACTCGGGGTGGCTGACTGACCAAAGGGCGTCTCAATCACCGCATCGCTGCCCAGAATGTCATCCCCCAAGGCAACAAGCTCATCCATGCCCGACTCATCTGTCCCAAAAGGGTGGTTCACAACGTTCCACTCCATGGACTGATGGAGGTGTAGAAAGGTGATTGAAGATGTGTGTCTGAACAGTTTCCAGAGCTCTACTTATGAGCCGGCTCTGACAAGGAGATCACCGGCAGGAAGCCAGCTAGGCCGATGACGGCAAAACTTTCTTCAGTGTGTTGGGTTTTGTGTTGCACAAAACGAGTGTATACGCGACTCGTGCGGCCGTTGTGCAGTGCTGAAGGACGCAGTTGTTGTGAACCTGTCGAGAGGCGTGATCGTGTCACTCACATGCACGTTCAATGAGGCTTTCCGAAAACTCTTTCCAATCAATACGATGAGTGAGTTTAACACTGAGCTTTCGTGGCAGCTACATATATGACATCAGCAATGGTCAGCAACATCACAGAGTGACTTATATAGAAAACAAAGAAAACATCACAGAGAGATCGATGCGATGGCAACCCAAGCAAGCTAATTATATAAAGTGTCGCCTCCGTCTACGTGCACGCGCACTTTCACGCGCGCGGATCGGTCCGAACACCTCGCGCACCCCTGCTGTCCAAACTGTTATATACTGTCACCCGAAGACTCACCCCCCAAACTGCGTGGCGCGACTAAGCGCGACTTTAAAATTATAATTTTTAATTGCGTTTTTTGGAATTCCAACCGAGACTTTTTTTTGCGTTTTTTGGAATCATGGGGTCACAATTCGTATCGAGAGGGGCGCGGAGTGATGCCTGTAAAGCAGCGGTTTTTACCCCCGCGGCTCTTAAATTTGGTCTGCGGCGCAGCTTGCCCCGCGGCAGTACCACCGCACACACATACTTCTTGAGTTTGGCATTCGACCTGCAAGATTTGAAGTGGTGACTCGTACGCTGCAATACATATGGAAGGTAGTGCAAAGGGGGGGACATGACCTGACAAGGAAAGTCATGGAAAAGCTGGTAGAAGTCAGAGAAAAGAAGGAGAAGGAAGAATATGTACAATATTTGGAAAACTGCTGCGACGTACTGGGGATAGAGCAAGAAGGGGTGTTTACATTACCTAATTTGACAGAAAGAAATGAGAAAGAAAATCAGACAATCGAAACACTAGAATAGGGAGGAAGACTTATTTTGTCTGTCGAGGGTGGAATGCAGAGAAGCTTATGGGAAGAGGCAACAAGAAATTAACCATGGGAAAAGGAAGAAGAGAGGCAGAAGATCTTAAAGACAGAATGACTATATGAAGTACACAGGACAGACAGATCAGGACTGAGACTGATAAGGTTAGTCTGGAGATACGAGAAGTGGTAAAAATTTGATAAGCCGACACTGCAGCCCTACTTGACAGATAGAACACTTTCATTCAAACAAAGGAAAGCAATTTTACTCTTTAAGTTAGAGAACTGCCAGACAGCGTGGTGTAAAGCGAAGTTTCAAGGAAAAGAATTGACCAATGAAGAAAGTAGATGCCCGTTTTGCAGAGAGGAAATAGAAAAGAAAGGATCAATGGAAACAGCGCCCATTGGAGATGAATTGCATGCTCTGATTGAATGTGAAGAGATGAAGGCAGAAAGAGAACGAGTGTGGCAAGAATTGAAGAGAGATGAAAAAGTAAGAGGATTTGCAACACAAATAAAAGATCTGGTTGAAATGGAGTATGTCAAAATTCTTGTCCCACTGTTGAAGAGGCAAATCAAAGTGGTGGTATGCGCATTAGAGAGAATAGAAGAAAAACTGGTACAGAAGTGTGAATGGGGCAAATGGGGCAAAGAATACGAAGGACAAGTCCCTCAAGCTAGCCCTCAAGATAACAAAAGGAAAAAAAGAGATCGAACAGAAAGAGAACACAAAGAAACAGAAGAAGAATTTGAACCAGAAGAGAAAGAAGGGGAAAGTGACTCGGAACGGAAAGAGAACGAGAAAGCGAATAAAAAGATAAATGATGGCCCGTCAGCGTCAGCCATTAGATTAGGGGACGTGAGGGGGGTCATAATGCTCACAGTAAGAGGAAAAAGAAAAGAAGGGACGCAACAAAGGATGGGATCGAATGGAGGAGCACAAGCAGGGCAGCCCTGGGGAGTTCTCAGATTAGGCAGAGACAAAAAGGTAGTAGTTTACACAGATGGATCAGCAGAAAAGAATGGAAAAGAAGGAGCACAGGCAGGCTACGGGGTATACTGGGGGAAAGAGTATCCATTGAATACAAGTAAACATCTGGGGAGAGAACAGTCCAATAATAGAGCAGAGTTGCAGACAATCATTGGGGCAGTAGGACAGGCAGAAAAACATTATAAAACAGCGGAATTAATAATAAAAACAGATTCAGAATATGCAAAAAAAGCAATAACGGAGTACATGCCAAGGTAAATTCGAGAAGGATGGAAAAGACTGGGAGGGGGGCAAATAAAAAATCAAGATTTAACCCGAAAGTTATATAATAAAATGAAAAAATGGCAAAGGAAAGCACCGAGGAAGATTCACTTAGAATGGGTAAAAGCACACAATAAAGAAAAAGGGAATGAAAAAGCCGACCAGCTAGCAAAAAATGGGAGACACCAGCCCTTGCCAGACAAATAGATGGAGAACGAAAGACCTCTTTAAGTCTTTACACCCCCGTCCCACCTTTCCTATCCATTTTTGTGAATTATCCCGTTCTCAGTACTTTCTTTCTTTCTTTACAGTGTAACTTTCTTCCTTCCTTTTTCTCGCTTCATCTGGTTTTCAAAAGCGGACTGTCGGCATGATTGCATGATCATTGAAATGCTTTCTTTTCAGAATCTTCGTCTGATTTTTCTCTCTCTCTCTTCTTCTTATATATACACTCTTCGTTTCTTTCTCTCTCTCTCTCTCTCTTTCCTTCTTTCTCTTTTTCTTTCTTTCTCTCGTTTTTTCTTTCTTTCTTTTTGTTTTTTTTCTTTCTTTCTTTTTTGCTTTCTTTCTTTCTCTCTTTCTTCTCTGCATTCTTTCTCTTCAGTTTATCTCACAGTTTCCCTCAAGATCTAAGCATTGTTTTCTCTTGACAATGTTTGCTATCTTTTCCTCCTCGTTCAATAAATTAGAGGGGAGTAGAAAAAAAAGGAGCAAATCCATTGACTCCAAAAGAATGCAGTGTAGATATCAAAGTAATATTTGGTTTCTTTCTCCACATTTTTCCTTTTTATTTCTTTCTCACTTCTTTTTTTCTTTCTTTCTTTCTTTCTTTCTTTCTTTTTTTCTTTCATTTTTTCTTTCTTTTTTTCTTTCTTTCCTCCCTTCCTTCCTTCCCTCCTTCCTTCTTCCACTCTTTCCGTCTCTCTTTCCCTTCTTTATTTCTTTCTTTCTTTCTTTTTTCCCTTTATTCTTACTTTTTTTTTCATTTCCTTCTTTCGTCCTTTCCCACCGGCTATTTAGTACTGATGCCGGGATTAGGAAAAGAAGACGTCAGCGCCCGCTTTCTTGCTTCAAACGATAAGTATGTTGTGGGAGCATAGAGAGACTCTATGACACCATGTGTTGGCAATGGTCCAGTCGACACGGACTTGAAGTTTGAGGCAGACAAGGATCTTGAATATGATGTGGACCTCTGTTTATCTCTGTTACTGCCCGTTGATGTCTGCCTGTTTGTACTCTAAAATAAAGAAAAGAAGGAAAAACCTTGTAAGAGGATGCTTGTGGCTGCCTGTGTATGTTTTTTTTCTTTCTCTTCTATTGTTCTCTCTCTCTCTCTCTCTCTCTCTCCCTCTCTCTCTCTGTGTGTGTTTCTCTCTCTCTGTTCCCCCCTCCTCCTCCTTCTCTCTCTCTCTCTCTCTCTCTCTCTCTCTCTCTTTCCCTCCTTCTCTGTGAAGACTCTTCCGATTGACCTTTTTCCATTTCTCTGGGTCCCACTTTCAGTTCTCCCAAAAACTTTCATACTCAAGGTAACCGTTAAGGTTAAGGTAGAAAGCGGTAGAGAGGGGTATGAAAGAGCAAATAAGAGAGAAGTTAAACCAAGATCGACTTTGTATCGGAAAGTTAATGACTATCCTTTTCCATGTTTTTGATCTTTCGAGCCTTTCTTCCTTTTTTTTCTTTCCTTCCCCTTTTCCTTTTCCTTCTTACTTTTATTGTATGACTCACCTTATTTTTCACGTTGTTTTTGTTTCCTTCTCTCTTTACCCATTGCTTTCTCTTTCTCTCTATCTTTGGCTAGTGTTTTGGAAAGAAATAAAAAGAAATTATACTGGGTTTCCTTGGGCAGAATAAAGTGAAAGAAGAGAGAAAAAAGAGAACGGAAGAGATGCAAGAAGAAACAGGTACAAGAAAAAGAGGAGGGGGGCGTTTTTTCACCTTGTTGTCTTTCTTTTTCTCTTTATTTCTTTCATTATTTCTTTCTTTCTTTCTTTCTTTCTTTCTTCCTTTCTTTCCTTCTTTTTTTCTTTCTTTCTTTCTTTCTTTCTTTCTTTCTTTCTTTTTTTCTTTCTTTTTTTCTTTCTTTTTTTCTTTCTTTCCTTCTTTCCTTCTTTCTTTTTTTCCTTCTTTCTTTCTTTCTTTTTTTATTTCTTTCTTTCTTTCTTTCTTTCTTTCTTTCCATGTTTTTCTTTTATTCTTTAGTTTTCCTGTCTTAATTTTTTTTTCTTTTCTTTCTTTTTTTCTTTCTTTCGTTCTTTCTCCTTTTTTTTCTTTCTTTTTGTCTGTCTTTCTTTCTTTCTTTCCTTCTTTCTTTCTTTCTTTCTTTCTTTCTTTTTTTCTTTCTTTCTTTCTTTCTTTTTTTCTTTCTTTCTTTCTTTTTATAGTTTTGCTTCCCTTATTTTAGCTTCTTCGTTCTCTTCCTTTCTCTTTCTTTCTTTCTTTCTTTCTTTTTTTCTTTCATTCTTTCTTTCTTTCTTTCCTTCCTTCCTTCTTTCTTTCTTTCTTTCTTTCTCTCTCTCTCTCTTTCTTTCTTTCTTTCTTTCTTTCTTTTTTTCTTTCTTTCTTTCTTTCTTTCTTTGTTTGCTTCTTTCGATAGTTTTGTTTCCCCTATTTTAGCTTCTTCGTTCTCTTCCTTTCTCTTTCTTTCTTTCTTTCTTTCTTTCTTTGTTTGCTTCTTTCGATAGTTTTGTTTCCCCTATTTTAGCTTCTTCGTTCTCTTCCTTTCTCTTTCTTTCTTTCTTTCTTTCTTTCTTTCCTTCCTTCTTTCTTGCTTTCCTTTTTCTTTTTTTCCTCCTTTTTTTTTTTCCTTCCTTCTTTTTTCCTTTTTTCTTCAATCGGGGGTTTTTCCCTCCATGTCCCTAGAGGTTTCCCCCTGAGTAGCTGTGGGGGGAGGGGGAAAGACGATATGCAGGGAGATAGAAGGAAACGAGGGCGCTCCAAATTTCTTTGCAGTGCCAAAAAATCGGCGACTGTTTCTTCCGGGGGCCAAAACGGAAGTTTTCGATCGGCTGTATGCGACAGCCAAGCAGGCTGGTATGTTCAAAAACCGGGCTGGAAATGGTTGTCAAACCTTCCCTGGCTCTGATTCTGGTCAGTAAGGGTAGGGAAAAGGAAGGAAAGAAGTAAACTGACCGAACAAAAATAGGGACACTCAGTGGGAAGAGCTGAAAAAGGGAAGGAAAAGCCAGTTTTTTTCCCTCATTAATTAAAAGAGGAGGTTTTTTCCCTGGCTGCAGACCGCCGTAATTGAAAAAACGGTGGTCAGCATGGTATGTCAGTGGTATGGGTAGGGTACGAATGAGTGAGGTGGGAGGGAATGAGACGCAATAAAGGAACCGCTAACATGTTGAGGGGGTTGGGAAAGGAGGAACCACTGGAGGGCTCGGAACTACAGTCAAAGTACCGGGCAGCAGGTCTGGTTTTCTTTGGGCAGGATAAAGAGAATGAAAAGAGAAGAAAGAGAATGGAAGAGAAGGGAGAAGAGAGAGATACAAGAAAGAAGGAAAGGGTGGTGATAGATAGGGGGGTGGGAGTGCTCCACAGTGCCGTGGCGACTGTTGGAACGCTAGACTTAGTCGTTTCATTAGTCCAATGTTGGATGGTGCACAGCGGACGACTGAGAGGGGAGAGGCGGGAGAGACTTCAGGCATAGCAAGAATATCTCAGGCTGTCAGGTCATGTAGTAGGATGGACTTCAAGGCTGTGACAGTCAGATAGACCTGCCATGCGGCAGAGGCAGGGGCAAGGGAGAGGTGTAGCTAGGAAAGTATGTTTGACATCCTGCATGACTGAAGTTTTATCAGAGTGCCTCAGTGGGAGGGGGGGCAGACATGCATAATATTATAGGGTGTGGGACTGACTTAGCGAAGTGTATCCCAGTGGATCATAGCCATAGCCCCGTGGTAGACGAGAGTCCGCTGATAAGACAAGACAA